>ML409025.1:0-27744 GCA_005239525.1 Nicotiana knightiana | reverse complement strand
AAGATTACGATATTTAATTAAGCACGGTGACTAGGTATATTCCTATCCTAACCACAAATCCGCTCCCCTGAAGGGTTAAGATCGCGCTCTCTTCAATTCTTCTCTAATCTATACACGGCTCTCTCAAGCATAACATAGATAGTATATAGAACCTAACTGCTGGCCAGTCAATTAAGCAATTAAACACATAATTGAAGAAACAACCATATATTGAGTGAACTATAATCAAGGTTAAACTAATTTCGAACAGCAATATCCACGGCTAAATCACAACCCCAGAACAATGGGTGTTTAGCCACTCATGCTAAAATCAAACAATTACATAAGTGTTGAATTAATTGTAAATACTAGAAAAAGATGAAGAAAACTAAGAATCCTTCGCTCCCTAGCAATTCTGTGTGTATATCTCCTCCAAAGTGGCGTGAATCTCCTCAAAGATAAGCTTATACTTGCTTTTATACGTGTTGGGTAGGTCTAGGGCCGAAATAACCGTGTCCCGGGCAAAATAGGAGAAAATCCCATCACCGGCGCCCTGGATAGTGTTGGGCGCCCACCAGGGCGCTACTCCTAATTTAGGTACTACCCACAGCGCCACAGGTGGTGCTGGGCGCTGCCTGTGGCACCCAATTTCGCAATTTTCCCGATTTCGTCCGTTTGGCTCTAATTTCGCGTGTTTCGCGCCCAATTGATCCCGAATCATTCCTACACATAAAAACACTTCAACTTAATATAAATCATCACATTTAACATCTAAAATTCACGAAACAAAAGTAAAATATGAGGCGATATACATAAAAATATATACACTTTAAGCTAAACATCAACATCCCACACTTAGACTCTTGCTCGTCCACGGGCAATGGGACAATCTACTACCCTTCAACACATACAAAGTTCATTATCAAGGAGTATTTTACTTTTCAATCACACACCTTACCCCTTCACTATGATCGATACCGGCATTCAAGTATGAAAATACAAATATTCACATTCTTCCCCTTTTATAAAAAATTCCCAAGTATAACTACTCTATCAATCATACCAACAACCTAATTGCAACCACCCAATCTCAAGAGTCAACTTGCAACCACTAAGCCCTCTCAATTCACGCACCTACCCAACAAGAAAGTTTACAAAATTACCAATCGTTCATGAGATCATGTTCCCTCACCAACAAACAAAAGAGTGAATATAACTACTCCCCACATTCAAATATGCTTTTTGAATATAATTTAAGGACATCACACAATTGAACACAATTTTACTCACTCCCACAAAGAATTCATATGCATCCCGTGGTCGTACCATAAGCTTGCCCGTAGTGTAGATCTCCACTAATTTAAGCTAGCCAAGTCTAGGATCAATTAGGACTTTGAAGGTTNCTCACTCTCACAAAGAATTCATATGCATCCCGTGGTCGTACCATAAGCTTGCCCGTAGTGTAGATCTCCACTAATTTAAGCTAGCCAAGTCTAGGATCAATTAGGACTTTGAAGGTTGTAATGTAGGCTAATGGATGGGTAGGATATATTTAGGGATACTGACTAACCCTCCTAAGCACTTTAATACACTACATTCACAATTCACACATATTCTTCTCAAACAATTCACGTGCCACAATCCATACACAACATAGCCCTTTTTCAATTAAGCACTTCTATAATCCCACTAGCACATATTAATAAAAATTGGAGGTGTGTATTTTTTTGTACATACTTTTACTATCATTTTTTTTCTTTCCTACACACACTCCATACATGAAGATTCAATGGCTAGTGACTTTTGAATACAATTTTAGTGCACCAACGGGCCCTTCCATGGCTCCACTCAAAAGATACTCCCCAATATCTCACCTTACTTCTTTTAGCGACTAAGTGCCTTAGGAGGAAGAGGTGCAAAAATCTCAATTTAAGAACAAATAGGGGTACGACTTGTAATGTGGGCACCAAAGAAAGGGTCAAAAGGCTCAAAGGGGCTAGCAATGGAAAATTTAATTCTTATGTGACAAGCACATCCATGATCAAACAAGAAAAATGCCTACGTCATCCCATAGACTAGCATAACCTAGTATTTCGCTTCGATTAACACACGGGGCAAGTTCTAGACTACACAGGATAGCATAGAAAATCACTAAACCTCACTCACACATTTCACATGATTCAATCACAATGGTTTTATTCAACTCTCAAGTCAAGAAAGCACACAAAATTGAGATAATTAAGCAATATTACACTATGTAGCATACAAGTCAAGCAACTGAGCTAAGGTGTCACACAATAGGCTATTTAATTTTTCTTAGGAATGACAAATCAAACCAAATACAAGGGAAAGAAGAATGTATGTCATAACCTAATATGCCATCACCAAACATGTCAAAGGGTATTTCTAAGTTACTCAGTTTCTTCCTAACTACTGTAAAAAAAAATAGTTTTAAGTGCCCGGTTCAAGTTATACCCTTGGAAAAGAACCGGTGCCCAAAGAAAAACCAAGGGATACTACCTAACTATCCTAAACAAATAAAAAAATCTTTTTGGTGTTTTGTTTTTGTAATCGGACTTTATCCCTCAAGAAAATTGTCCAACAGATCCATCATCGGGAAAAATCCGAGTTTTTTCTATTTTTTTATTTTTCTTTTCGTTTCTTAACTAAAAAAAATTAATTTTATACAATTACACTTCACTTCAGAAAGTAGTTTCCCCACCCCGCACTTATGTTATGCATAGTCCTTGATGCATGATCACAAAGAAAAATATTAAAACAAGGGTGAAAAATACTCCCTGAGACCCTCTCAGGCCTAGCTCGGACATGATTCTCAATCTTTAGAGTCGGGATGACCCCACACTTAAGCTCAAACATGCCCCTCAACTTCAACTTTGAGTACTCAGACTTCCCCTACTCTGCAAAATAAAAACAACACAAAATTCAACACTTAAAAAAATAAAAAATAAAAGATATACCGGATGGGTTGCCTCCCAACAAGTGCCTTATTCATAGTCGTGGCACGACTCTGCTACTCTGCTCAGGCTGGGAGCTTTCTCTTCTTCTTTCTCCCATGAAGCCTATCCTTTTTTCACGCTCTTAACGGGTCTCTTTTTTCATCTCTGGCTCTTTTCTCAATTATCTTAACACCCTCGGCTTGCAACACCACCTCCTCTGGATCACTGCCATTCACATAAGGACTCTGCTCTATCCCCTTCACGTCGACCACAGTAATCATGCACAGGTCCTCATAATGCTTTGGGAGTTTAAGTGCCTTGTACACATTAAAAGTAACCCCTTTATCGTCAACTCTCATTTTTAACTTCCCTGCCCTTACATCAATAATTGCTCCACCAGTAGCTAAGAATGTTCGCCCCAAAATAATGGGCACTTCCTCATCTGCCTCGTAATCAAGAACAATAAAGTCAGCAGGGAGAATAAAATTTCCCACTCGAACTAACACATCCTCAATAATTTCTTCTGGCATAACTAGTGACCTATCTACTAACTGTAAAGTGATTGTGGTAGGTCTAAGCACCCCCCAATCCGAGTTTCTTAAACAAAAAAGAGGGCATCAAATTTATACTAGCCCCTAAATCACACAGGGCTCTACCAACTTCTTATTTTCCAAGAGATAAAGGAATTGTGAAACTCCCAGGATCCTTCAACTTAGGAGGAAGTTTACTCTGAACCCTGGCACTGCACTCTTCAGTAAGTGCAACTGTTTCGAACTCTGCATGTCTTCGTTTGTTTGCCACAATATCTTTGAGATACCTTGAATACTTAGGCACTTCTTGCAAAATTTCCACCAAAGGAAAATTCACACTCACTTGGCTCAACATATCTAGGAATATCTTGTACTTAGATCCATCTTTTTGCCTCAGAAGTCTTTGTGGAAACGGAGGTGGTGGCCTTGTTTCAATTACTGGCTCGGGCCCTTTACTATCTTTCTCATTCCCCTCAACTGGCTTGGGAACTAATTCTCCTTCAGGGTGAGCTGTATTCTTCTTTTTCTTTGGAACTTCTTCTAGTACTCTTCCATTTCTCAAGGTAATCGCATTGACTTGAGCTTTAGGATTGGGCTCAGTATCACTAACAAGATCCCCTACTGGTCTGGTATTTTGGGCACTGGCAAGTTGTCTCATTTGGCGTTCTAAATTTTTCATTGCTGCTGCTTGGGCCTGCTGATCAGCCATTAATTTCTGATTGAAAACTAGCTGGTCGTTCATCATTCTCTTCATAATCTCTTCAAGGCTAGCTTGTTGTTCAGCCTGAGGTGGTCTGTATTGTTGTTGAGGTGCTTGAGGTGTTGGAGGCCTGTAATGATTCTGAGTGCCTTGATTTCCACCCCAAGAGAAGTTTGGGTGGTTTCTCCAGTTGGGGTTATACGTGTTACCATATTGATTTGCTTTCCCCCTATTCACATTACCCACAAAGCAGACAGACTTTGGATTAGCTGGGCACAAGTCACTCGGGTGACCCTCTCTGCATACTTCACAAAATACTTGAACCAGGTATACTGGTTGGACCTGTTGCAGTGGTTGAGACTGTTGCTTGTTAATGATCAGGGTCATCTGATTGACTTGGTTAGTCAATGTAGAGATCTGAGCTAACAATGCTGAGACAAAATCTAGTTCAAGAACCCCTGGTGACTTTTGGACCACATTCCTACCCATCTCACCTTGCCAGTCTGGATTGCTTTAGGAGAATTTATTCAATAATGCATCATCATAATTCTTCTCCAATACCTGACCTCCAATTGCTGCATCTACCATAATTTTTGTTTGGGGATGGAGCCCCTCAATGAAAGTGTGAACTAACACTTTGTTTGTCTGATTGTGATGAGGACAGTCCCTGAATAGCCCCTTGAACCTTTCCCATGCTGAATATAAAGATTCTCCTGCTTTCTGTTTAAAGGAGACTATCTCACTTCTGATCTTTGTAGTCTTGCCTGAAGGGAAGAACCTTGCTAGAAATTTTCACGCCAAAATCGTTCCATGTTGTAATGGAATTAGCTGGTTCTGCCTTTAGCCATCGCTTTGCTTTGCCCAACAGAGAGAATGGGAAAAGCGTGAGCCTCACATAATCTAGAGTGACCCCGTTAGTGATATAAGTATCACTAATCTCCAAGAAGTTCAGAATGTGCTGCTGTGGATCCTCTGTGGAAGACCCATAAACTGCCCGTTTGCATGAAGTAGCTGGATCATGCTCTGTTTCAGCTCAAAGTGCCCAGTGATTCTGGGCTTCACGATGCTGGAGGTAACATTAGCAATACTGGGTATTGCCACCTCCTGAACAGCCATGTGTTGTTCCTCTGCCATGTTCACAGAAAATTGAACGAGGTCCTGAATATTGTCTATATCCCTTGCTTCCCTCAACCTCCTGTGAAATGTTCTCTCAAGTTTGGGGTCAAAGCCGTCAAGTCTGTCCTGGCTTCTGACCCTACGCATTCAATCAAAGTTCCTGAGATTAGAGCCTATTTAAGGTTTGAAATTCTGTTTTCTTTTAAAACCGATATCTCTCTGCAGATTTTTACATATTCTTTCCTTATATGTGATTCATGATTGATACTACTTTCCTTATATGTATTATTTGCTTGATTCATGGGCTTTGATTATTGTGACCGACCTATAAATGGTCTCTGGACTTATTACTTACCTTATTAAACCTCAATCTTGTCGGATAATTGATTTCGTATGAGATTCTCCATAATTTAAGTGACATTTTCATGATTTTGTTCCCTTAATTGATTGGTGTTTAGCCCTAATTAACTGGTTAATTGATGTTGCATGCCTTATTTGTGCGCAATTGGTTATCCTGCCTTATTGGGTTTACCCTGCTGTATGCTATATAAACCTTTCATTAAACACGAACAGATGCTGAGACACAAGCTCAGGCTCACAAACCTACACTCACACACTTACACACACACTACTTGAATTCTTCCTATTTTGCTGCATTCTCTAGTGTTACTTCCAAATGCACACGCAAGTATACGTGGTCGACAAGTAATATAATGATAAGTTGAGTGTCGAACCCACAGAGNTATTTTATACTAAAATTATAAGTAATAACTAAATTATCAAGTAACGAGTTGATTGTTGTGTATTCAATAAAGACAGATATTCCAGGGTTCTGATCAATTCACCACTCGTATTGCATTCTAATTAACTCTCCCTTTCTTATAATTAACTCATGGTTGCTAATTAACTGATAATTTCTCTCATAGCCTTCTCCCGAAGCACTACTCGCCTATTCTCAATAGATTAACGCCTATATTACTATGAAATTAATCTATTAGAATGCACTAAGATTACGATATTTAATTGAGCACGGTGACTAGGTATATTCCTATCCTAACCACAAATCCGCTCCCCTGAAGGGTTAAGATCGCGCCCTCTTCAATTCTTCTCTAATCTATACACGGCTCTCCCAAGCATAGCATAGATAGTATATAGAACCTAACTGATGGCCAGACAATTAAGAAATTAAACACATAATTGAAGAAACAACCATATATTGAGTGAACTATAATCAAGGTTAAACTAATGTCGAACAAAAATATCCACGGCTAAATCACAACCCCAGAACAATGGGTGTTTAGCCACTCATGCTAAAATCAAACAATTGCATAAGTATTGAATTAATTGTAAATACTAGAAAAAGATGAAGAAAACTGAGAATCCTTCGCTCCCTAGCAATTATGTGTGTATATCTCCTCCAAAGTGGCGTGAATCTCCTCAAAGATAAGCTTAGACTTGCTTTTATACGTGTTGGGTAGGTCTAGGGCCGAAATAACCGTGTCCCGGGCAAAATAGGAGAAAATCCCATCACCGGCGCCCTGGATAGTGTCGGGCGCCCACCAGGGCGCTACTCCTAATTTAGGTACTACCTACAGCGCCACAGGTGGTGCTGGGCGCTGCCTGTGGCACCCAATTTCGCAATTTTCCCGGTTTCGTCCGTCTTGGTTCTAATTTCGCGCGTTTCGCGCCCAATTGATCCCGAATCATTCCTACACATAAAAACACTTCAAATTAATATAAATCATCACATTTAACATCTAAAACTCACGAAACAAAAGTAAAATATGAGGCGATATACATAGAAATATATACACTTTAAGCTAAACATCATCTAGCCGGCTGAAATCCAAGGCTAGACTCCTTGATACCAATTGACTGCACCTTCCTGTCTACTTTCCCCGTAACTGGTATACCGTAAAACTGTTCTCTTGTTCTATTCTATATGTTTACACAGTCAGTTTATTGAAGAAATACAACATGGTTCTGTGTGACACATGATTCCTGCCCATTTCCTTCCCAACTGCTATGCTCTAATCCTTGTTATCTCGTTTTGCTCTATATGACTATGTGGTTAGTATATTTCAAATTTCAATATGCTTTTGTTTGACCCATGATACTTGTTTACTTCCTTCTGAAACTAGCATGCTACTACCCTATCCTGCTCTATGTGTTTGTTTGGTTAATTATCCCAAACTTCAGCATGTTTCCTGTTTAATACATGTCTATATGATTTCACCTAGTGGTATTTAATGAACTAAGTAATCCTCAGTAATATGAAACCTTGTTTGGTTCAGCTATATTTTCCCTATTCTGAGCATGTTTAGATATTGCAAATATGTGTAACCAATCATGTCTGTTAGTTCAAAGTGTCCCTGCTCTTTGTAAATATGTCACGACCCAATTTCCCCTCCGTTGGGTATCGTGACGGCTCCTAGTCTTAAGGACTAGGTAAGTCTTAAGGAATAGGCAAGCCTGTCATTATTAAACATTAATCATAATACAAAAATCATTTTGAAATAAGTCTCTACACCTTACACATCTTCCCAAAACCCGGTACGTACAAGTCATAAGCTTTACAGAATTTACACTAGAATTCCCAAATACCACTGTTCTGGAACAAGTACAACAATATATAAGCAAAATAAGATGGTGACTTCGAAACCCACGAATGCTGGAGCGGTTTTACCTTGAGTCTCCACAACAGCAACCGCGCTGCTAACTATCGATCGGCCGGCTATGTAAAACCTGGAATCTGCACAAAAATGTGCAGAAGTGTAGTATGATCACACCACAGCGGTGCCCAGTAAGTATCAAGGTTAACCTCGGTGAAGTAGTGACGAGGACTAGTCAAGACACCCATTGGTCTAATAAAACGAACAGGAATAAATATAGAAAATGACGGAATATGACATCTGTACAAAGATTACACAATATAATTAACTACAACAATGCAATGCGGGAGGAAAACAATAATAAATCGACGGAATATCATAATATTATATAGAAAAATGGACGGGAACATAGCCAAAAACTGAAACCCACAATACAGTAAGAACAAGTAATAACTCAGCACTGCGATAATCTCCACCTCTGACCTTAGCCAACAACTCCAACAATTTAATCAAACCTTCGAACACAACCTTTCACCCGCCAGTTTATATTAAAGACCTTAAATATATTCGTTTCAAAATGGGAAACTTCTTTTGAAAGGTACCTCCTCCGAATACGTATATATAATTTACAGAAGGAAAGTCTTTAGATGTAATTTCTTCAAGTTAAGCATTTTTAAAATATACTTTCCCAATAGAACAAGTGCACTGCATCACCCTTCGTGCTTTTACTCTCGTCTTTCCCATAGGAATCGACAGATACGACACGTAAATTAAGAAAATTAAGCAAGTAAAAGACATGGACAATGCAACAACAATTGAGATAAAAGTCAAGTACAGGACAATAACAATAAGTCACACCAAATATGTAAGTACAACAATAGCAGCTCGATGTAAAGGCACAATGTATACACGGGGAAACAAATATCACATCATAATGCATGTCCCTCGTCCTCACCTGCACGGAAACACCCTTCGTGCCATGAACTCACAATAATATTGGCACGACATCACCCTTCGTGCATTCGCACTCAATCACAATATCACACACGGCATCACCCTTCGTGCTTTTACTCTCAATAATATGGCACGTCATCACCCTTCGTGCTTTTAATTTCAATAATATGGCACAACATCAACCTCCGTGCTTTTACTCTCAATAATATGGCAGGACATCATCCTTCATGCTTTTAATTTTAATAATATGGCACGACATCAACCTTCGTTCTTTACACTTTTTCCTCACATGATAATGAATATAGAAAAATGGAATGACACCACCCTTCGGGCTTTACACTCTTCCTCACCCAAACAAATGAAATGATAGCGTCCAGACAAGGGAATCAACAACATAAACAATAATAGAAACCATATTGTCCCGGCAAGGGAGTCAACAATGGAAACAATACCAACAAAAGCATGAACAATAATTGAAACCATACTGTCCCGGCAAGGGGGTCAATAATGGAAACAATATCATTAACAACATGAACAATAATAGAAACCATACTGTCCCGGCAAGGGAGTCAACAATGAAAACAATATCATTAACAACATGAACAATAATAGAAACCATACTGTCCCGGCAAGGGAGTCAACAATGAAAACAATATCATCCTGGCAAGGGAAACAACTATAACCAATCTTGCTTAATTAATTAGCTTCATGAAATAAATCTCAACTTGAATCAATGCTCCGCAATAGGAAATGCCAAGAAAATACCATCAACATGTATAATCATCAAGTTAGGCCTAAGTAGTACTTTATGAAAGATCATATCAATCACAATATACGACCCGCAGGCATGCTTGACACCAACATATAATACTCCAACTACTGCTAGACAATTATAGGGCGATATTATGCTAATTCTAGTCAAATAGGCAGTTTATGAAGGAAGATATAGCACGATGATAGAAAAGGTAAAGTCTTCAGTTAAGTCAATTAAGATCAAATAAGCAATAAAGGAAAACTAAGCAAGTAACTTCTAATTTAAGCAGAAAGAGATGAACTAGCAATCAGAACTTAAATATAAAAAATACAACTTCATACACAGGGAATATAAGGACCTAAGAATCCTAAAAGGTCAACCTATTTGAAAATAATTCCGAGTACGCACTCGTCACCTCGCGTACACGGGCTACAATCAACATAGAAGACTCAATCCTAAGGGGTAGTTCCCCCACACAAGATTAGGCAAGATACTTACCTCAAAGACGACAACCCGGTACTCTAAAACGAACTTCTCTAGCGAAAAGACCTCCGGACGGCTCAAAATCAACTAAAACAACTTCAAAATACACATAAAACATGTAAGGAACTATTCCGATTAATAAAGTTTCAGTCTTTACAAAAATAAAAAAATCGACCCAAAAGTCGATCCCCGGGCCCGCACCTCGTAAACCCCACAAATTTTACAAAATCCGTTTAGCCATTTCAATACGAGTTCAACCATACAAAATTTACCAAATTCCGATATCATTTGATCCCTCAAATCATGAATTTTCAACTTAGAAATTTTCTTCCAAAACCCACAATTTTCCCAACTCAAAACACACATTAAATGATAAAAACAAGGACTACTTCATGGAATATAATTAATTCTAGTTGAAGAACACATACCCATTCGATTTGTGTGAAAAAGCCTCAAAGAATCGCCAAGAACCGAGCTCTAGAGGTCAAAATAAGATAAAAATGGTGAAACCCTCGATTTTGAAAACTTATATTTTGTCCGGTCATTTGTGCATCGCGAACGTGGAGAAAGGGATACGTTCGCGAAGAAGGGAAAGTGAGTCTGCCCAGTTTCCCATTATGAACACGACAATGTGTTCGCGAACACAGAGAGGAAGAACAGAGACCTACACGAGCGCGTAGGCAAGGTGCGAACGCGACATGATGAGTGCGAACGCGAAGAACAAGAGAGCAGGGTTTATATGAACGCGGGAGGGGTATGCGAATGCAAAGAAGGGAAATTGGGCTGCCCAGAAAAGACCCTTCGCGAACGCGAGGCTATGATGCGAACGTGAAGAAGGAAATCAGCTGACAGATAACAACAGTGAAAAATAGAAGAAAATTGACTCGAAGCCTATCTGAATCACACCCGAGACCCCCGATACCCCGTCTAAACACATGAAAAAGTCATATAACCTAACTCGGACTCACTTGAGATCTCAAATCACATAAAACAACACCGAAACGACGAATCAAACCATAAATCGAACTTATGAACTTTCAAATCCTCAAATATCTAAACTCGCGCCGAAACCTATCAATTCAACCCGGAAGGACGTGAAATTTTGCAGACAAGTCATAAATGACACAATGGACCTACATCCACTCTCAGAATTCCATTCCGAGCCCGATATCAAAATAAATAAATCACTTCTAACACCTAGAAATCATGCCCATAGGAGTTAACTAATTCTACAAATTAGAAAGCATGCCTATAGGGTCTAAAGGATAAAAAATCATGTCTGTTAAAATCAGTAACTCGTTTATAAAATATGGTTAATTAAAAATTTTAGATACCATGCCTATAGGATTCCATTCTGGTTGTTGTATTTGTAAAAAAATAGACATTACACATGTAATATGTTGGATGACAAAGCAGTATACGTGGAACAATGGAAGGGCGACAACTGGATGAAAGCTTGGAAAAAGGTATGGAGCAAAGAGGTACGGGGTAATCACCCACGAGATAATTAGAAGCGGAAGCTCCAGCCTAATCGAGATGTTGAAGCGACACGGTCCAAATGAACCAGCAAAATAAAGGGCAGATTCATAGATCTTCAATCAATGAGCTAAACATTACAGAATCTTCACGCAATAGTTACAATTACCTATTGTAACATTACATTAATGATACAAATATTCATTAATGCTCAATCATTAAGAAGAGTAGACGTTATATTAAGAAATTCCCTATAAAAGGGAGTAAAATCTCACTTGTATGGACACGTTCGAACCACTACCGAAATATACCTACTTTTATGCTGTCTTACTGCTTTCTTTTTTACAAGTCTAAATCTTATTATTAGCTAATCTCTTTGGTTATCATAAGCCCGAGTACTTCTTAAAATAGCTTTGGCATATAAGAAATCCTAGTTTCAATCTCAATGTGCATTAGAGATCATGTATTTAGGATCTTCCTTGTGTAAATTATTGAACTTGTCTGGCAATTTGTTAACGTTTTTGCCCACCTAGAAATCATGTCTATAGGAGTTAACTAATTCTGTAAATTAGAAATCATGCCTATAGGAGTTAACTAATTTTGTAAACTAGAAAGCATGTCTATAGGAAATAAATAAATTAGTTCTAACACCTAGAAATCATGACTATAGGAGTTAAATAATTCTGCAAATTAGAAAGCATGCCTATAGGGTCTAAAGGATAAAAAAACGTTTCTGTTCAAATCAGTAACTCGTTTATAAACTATGGTTTAATTAAAAATTTTAGATACCATGGCTATAGGATTCCATTCTGGTTATCACTTAGGGAAACTTATAGGAATTCTGGGGCTAAAAAGAACTGTGATTTAGTACTGCTTGAAGTTTACCCAGATTTAGAGTTTTTAACAAAAATCAGTAGGCAAATTGATAGGTACCACTGCTCGCTTTTATAAATTGTTGTCTTATATTCTGTTTATGCTCATCTAGCTATCCTGCCTATAGGGTCTTAAATTAATAAAAGTTGTTTGTTGGAGTTGCGTGCATTTGCTGTTTACTTGTGGAGGTTGACATGAGCCCTTATTTGCTCCTTATGTGACAGTCCTATCTGAATTTTTGTTTGTCGCTTAGCTTTATCATTTTTTAGTAACCTAGGTCAGTCTAGAACTACCTTAAATAGAGGTCCTAAACACCTTCACGACCATAGGTAAGGGACGCGTAGAGCACGCATAAGGTACGAGTTAGAATCTAATAGAACGCTTAGGTAATAACTGAAAGATAGTAATTGGGCAGTAAAGAAGATGATGACATATGCGCTAATACTATGTGTAGCACCCCGACATGGCGAAAGTTACCAAGTATTGCATGAAAATGATCTTATAGGCTAAGAAACTTAGGACCTCTTTAACTCCTGCTTTAAAATAATAGTTGTCTAAATTGCTTTATTTTTCTTTTAATGACTAATTCACTTAATTAAGTTCGGCCGGGACCCACCTTTGTGGACTCGAGGGGTTCCTAACACCTTCCCCTCAAGGTAATTTTGAGCCCTTACCCGATCTCTGGTGATGCAAAATAGTCTCATGAGTTATTTGCTTTAGGTTCCCTAACGCACCTTAATCTGTTAGGTGGCGACTCTTCAAATCCCATACTCCCATCCCAAAAGGGAAGGGAGTTGTCTCATTAAATGTCAAAATCCCGATTTCCGCAAGGAAAACAAAAGAGGGGCCTGACAGTATGGCGACTCTGCTGGGGATGGTTAGGCTCTTACCATAATGAACTTGCTTTTGTGAATTAGTCTTTAAGCATTATTTATTCTGTTAATACGTGCGCACAGTTTCCCTTTCCCACTTTAATTGACTATTGTATTAGAAAAAAAGACTCGCCATGTGGGTCTATTAAATGGCAGCACGTGTCAGCAAAGCTTGGAGAAAAGTGAAGAATGACATGTAAAGATGATATGTGAAACACCCCCGGGACCGAACATACCGAGCATGTTAGCCTCGAAACTGATGATCATAAGATAGCATGGATCAAGTGCGGGAGAATATCTCATAATTACAAATGAGGAAGGAATCAATTAATCCCGGATTATATGGGATCTATCATCATTACTCCATCAGTTACAAATCAATTATGTAACGTACAATAAATTCAATAAATGATTGTAACGGTCAGAACAAGGCAATCAATTGCAAGATTGACTCAACAGGCACGAGATTGACTTAACAGGTACGGGAGTGACTCATCAGCCACGAGATTGACTCATCAGTTATGGAATTAACTCATCAGTTACGAAATTCCAGCATTTACACAGATGTTACAAGTCTTCCAAAAGTAATGGATGGGTTGACTAAATGCTCATAATGGACCCATTATTCAAGGAGAATGGTTACTTAGATTTATCCCTATAAATAGACATTGTTTTATAACAATTGGGGGATCGAACTTTATTCTGTATAATTCTGTACATTGTAATTCATATTATCTGGCTCCCAAGCTAGCCATAGTTTGGCCCTTCAAGCTCCGTTCGGCTCAACATCCTGTCAAGGATTATTCAATAAGAATTATTTCTTCTATACTTTATTTTTATTATATTGTCTGTCATTGAATTTATTTTGCACTTATCTATCACTTTGCATTAACAAAAAATTATATCTTTCGGATTGAATCGGTTGCTTGTGGCCCGTCACATAAAATTATTACTTTGACCTTGAAAACTATTTTTTAGGTTAAACAGTTTGGTTCTGTTACCAGGAGCTCAAGCAAATTTACTATTCAACCAAAGATACTAACAATTTTTGTTGATATTTGATTGCTTTCAGTTTAAACCTTCATCATGGCCGAAATTTTCCAATCAACACAGTTGAGGACAACCAAGCTTGAGATGGCTTTACCATGAGAAAGGAAAAGGCAATAATAGCCATGATACTAATATAAGCAACAAGCAGAGAAAAATAGAGAATGCACATCGGCATATTGGTACCACAACTATTAGTACAGTAACTTATTAAAGAATCTACGCCAAACAGTACCTAGACATGAAGTTCAGGTACATCAGGTAATTTTAATTTGCACAATTTAGTTCTAACTTGACAGAAACAGATCAAGGAATAAGACGAGCGAATAGAACACCTCCGGGAATTCCCGACTATCCCACGAGAATGATATGCAGCACCGAGATTTAAATGGAGAAAGGCACGAATGTTCAAATAAAAGTCAAAAATAGGTCCGAGCAAAGAGATACGGGACTTTCTTCACGGGCTGAAAAAGATTCGAACCTTCTCGAACAGGTAAGGAATCACCTTGCAAAATTTCCTGCTTAAAACACCCAAGAGATTATTTACAACGATACCACACCTGACAACTGGATAAGAAAATATAGGTGCGGGATGGATAATTGAAGACAACAAGGAAGAAGGTTCATTAATAGCCATGGACAACTACACAAATAATTTTGGATACAATCATTGAACCGAAAGAATCAAAAGCCACAAGGTCAAATGCTGAAGAACTAGAAACTATCATTGGCTTCCCAAATAGGAAGGTTTATATTGAACGAGACTCAACACCGAGTTTAAAGGCAAGTTGATTAAACTTTTACGTGTTAATGAAAATTGCTTTGCTTGCCACCATTGTAACCATAACAGGTGCACCACTGGAGATAATGGTTTATATGCTCAATATTGACCCGTGCTATAATCCGGTCAAGCAAACGAAGAAACCAAAGCCAAATAATAAAAGATAAAGTTATGAAACCTCGAAGGTGGGAAAGTCGAATCATTCGGATTCGTTGATAACATCAACCCATCATCACTTTCAAAATTCTGAGGAGAAAGATGATTGCTAGTATATCACATTATCTCGAATATCTTGGTAAATGCAATCTTAATTCAAGAAGAGAAAGGTACACAATCTCTTATCTATTATAAAATGCTCTTAGACATGGAAATTGCATATCTATATTTCGAGAAGTTGGCATTAATTGCTATTGCCCTAAATCTAAGGCTTTATTGTCAATATCATTCAATTCTCGTAGCCACTATATTTTCATTATACAATATTTTGCATAAACGAGAACTGTCGGGAAGGCTAGCTAAATGAGTAGTCAAACTTATGGAATATGATATTATTTATCAGCCACATACGGCCATAAAAACACAAGTCTACCAGATATCATGACTAATCTTTGCTTGAGCATATTACCTGAAGTTGAAATCAAAGTACATATTATTTCTGAAATAATTCTCAGGATCTGGACCTTTTACATAATTAAGCCCACAAGTACTAAAAGTCCTTGGTTATGGACAATGCTTAATCCCTATCAGAAAAAGTATTTAGATTTCACAAAAGTTAGTTTATTACTAACAACAAAGATGAGTATAAAGCATATGATACATGCTTGAATTAGCTGGGGACTCAGAGCAAAAGTATTGATTTGACGATTGATCAAATCCAAGAAAACTATGCAGCCCAAGAAAATCAAGTCGGATGTGCTAGTCTCGAATCTACTGCTAATATCACTGACTCCAGAAGAAACTCCGAACTCTTATTGAGAAATATCATTTTCGGATCAAACAATATCAGGATCAAGTCATCCCTTATCTGGGCGATCCCTGATTTATCATCAATTATAATGAAAATGAGATAAGCCCGACTAATTTAATTTTTTCATAATAACTTCATTGATTACTTGCAGAATGGGACTTTACCCACAGACAAGCACGCTCTCGACAACTCTAGGTATGTCTCATCCGGTACTGCCTTATTGAAGGAGAATCATATTTGAGAATACTCAAGGCTCCAAAAGCTAAAATGTCACATGTACCAAACAAACAAAATATATGATGCAAAAAATCTACAAAGGAAGCCGTGAAAATTACTCCGGTAATAAGGCAAGATATCGCATGGTCCTCAACAACATTTTGGAACCTCTGTAGTTCCCGGCCAGAGTAAAAAAATAAAGAAAGAGCTTTGGTACCGTCTCTATGCTGTAACCGGACCATTTGAAAGTCCATCAACAATGGAACTGGCTATCCTATCTGAGATTATTAAATTGGGGAATGTCAAATTATGATTCTAGTGTTTGCGTTCTCTTACCTCAAAACTCAAACACTAGGGAAATCACTTATACTTGAAGATTAGTTAATCCGACTTGACATTTTAAGAAGTGATTCAAATAATCAATTGCTTTGGGAGATAAATTTCTAAGAGTATTCTGACATTATTTACCGCAATCTCAACTCAGTCAGTTGTATTTCTCATATCAAGCATAAAACACTTCAAACAGTGTTGAATGAGATCTTCAAAAATACATATACTACTCTTACACAAAAAGGATCAAGAACTCCATGTCGAGTCAAGAATCCCACGATAACAAACGAGACTTTTATGTTCAAGTCAACATAAATGTATGCAACTATGCCATCCGAATAAAGTTCACTTTGAACAAACACGTGGCTTATATTCGGTCCAGCAACGACCATTCAAGTTAAAAAGCCTTTCTTAATGGCTAATTATATATGACTCAGATCGATTATCCCGAACATCTCAAATATTATTCCTGACATGTGTCCCTCTCTACTTGGAAGTATGATCATATAAACCAATTTGGATTCAAAATCCAATCAGATTTAATGTCTCTTCAAGACAAATCTACTAAGATCTATATTTATTTGGGATCAGTATTCCCTCAGACCCAATGTCTTACCGAGATCAATACTCCAGGAAATCCTACCAGGATTAATACTTCCACAGACTAAAAGTCTACTCAGATCAATCGATCCTCTTTTACGCCTGAATGAAAAGGAGACGTCCTTTTCATAGCGTTTAAATATATAAAAGGGCCTTTTTTATTTAAAAGTTAGACACCCAAGGGTGAAACATTAAGACATCGCACATGTAACGATGCATCCAAATATATATTTCAAGTCTGTAAGACTAAATATGAGCACTCAAATAAATTCATAAAGTGCCATGAAAAGTTAGTACTCGGATAAATTCCCTAAAGTACCAAATGATGATATTAGACTCAAAAGAGACGAGGAAGTAACTGAATTCCCGGTCTAGGTCCCATCCATTCTGATGAAATAAAAAGGGTTAAGTAGTCATCATCCCAAAAGTATAAACCTTCCAGTCCCGTATGTAATTTCCTTTTCAGGAAATGGACCGCATGGAAGGAATAATAAAGTGCTCATACTTCAAAGCTATAACACTTGGGGGACTATAGAAGGAAAAAAAAGACTGGGAAATGCAGAACTCAAGTCAAGCCTAAGGTCTACCCAACAAATCGAAAGTTAAGAGCGATGTCAAGAGCCAAAAATGCAAGCCTGATTCAAAAACCTACAAAGAAAACACTCGTTGATGCAAACGAATGTTCAGGTTAAAGGCAATATTTAGTCAAGGGTTGCAAGATATACCCTTGTATTTATTAAAAATTGTTTTCAATGAAAACAGTTATGGATAAAAATCCATACCTTTATAAAAACTGTTACAAACAAAAAACAGTTATTCCCTTGTATTAACTCGAAAAAAATGTTACAAAAGAAAACAGTTATGAAATACAAGCTTGTATCAAACCTGTTAAAAGAAAACAATTGCAACATGAGTTTTGAACGATAATCAAACACACGTAAAATGTTGTGAAAGTTCAAACAAAAACTTTCTTCAGAAACATTCTTAAACATGTGAAAATTCCTATCACTCTATTGCATTATTACACCATTATGAACTTGAGACGTCTTCTTCATTTTGTGTCGATCAAAAAGGGCCCTCTTTCATAAAACGTACCTAATACGAAAAGGTACGAATAATCTAAAGCATTTTTATAAATGCAAATACTTAAAGGGTGAAACAAAAACCCAAACATTAAAGTAGGCATAAAACAAAGCCGAAATTTATATCGAACTTGCCAAACATAAGGAAAACATTTGTCTTCAAACCCCGAAACAAGAAAGGGGTAAACCAACCGCTTATTGACGAAATGAACATGAGCGTTGGAGTTGTCATCTGAATCTCTAAGTTCTGCACTTTTTTTTCCTTTGTCCGATTTTTGTCCCTATTGGGTTTTTTCGGCAAGGTTTTTAATGAGGCAGAGGCAATGAAGAAAAGGATAAAATCTTCCACTTCCCGGTCATATCACAGTGAATAACCGAAAAATGGGGGGACTATCTGTATTGGCGAAAAATAGACTCACCATGTGGGTCTATTAAATGGAAGCACGTGTCAGTAAAGCTTGGAGAAAAGTGAAGAATGGTATGTAAAGATGATATGTGAAACACCCCCGGGACCGAACATCCCGAGCCTGTTAGCCTCGGAACTGATGATCATAAGATAGCATGGATCAGGTGCGGGAGAATATCTCATAATTATAAAATGAGGAAGGAATCAATTAATCCTGGATTATATGGGATTTATCATCATTACTCCATCAGTTACAAATCAATTATGTAACGTACAATAAATGTTGTAAATGATTGTAACAGTCAGAGAAAGGCAATCAATTGCAAGATTGATTCAACAGGCACGATATTGACTCAACAGGTACGGGAGTGACTCATTAGCCACGGGATTGACTCATCAGTTATCGAATTAACTCATCAGTACGAAATTCCAGCATTTACACAGTTGTTTCAAGTCTTCCAAAAGTAATGGATGGGTTGAGTAAATGCTCATAATTGACCCATTATTCAAGGAGAATGGTTACTTAGATTTATCCCTATAAATAGAGATAGTTTTATCACAATTGAGGGATCGAACTTTCTTCTGTATAATTCTGTACATTGTAATTCATATTATCTGGCTCCCAAGCTAGCCATAGTTTGGCCCTTCAAGCTTCGTTCATCTCAACATCCTGTCAAGGATTATTCAATAAGAATTATTTCTTCTCTGCTTTATTTTTATTATATTGTCTGTCATTGAATTTATTTTGCACTTCTCTATCACTTTGCATTGACAAAAATTATATCTTTCAGATTGAATCGGTTGCTTGTGGCCCGTCACATGAAATTATTGCTTTGACCTTGAAAACTATTTTTTGGGTTAAACAACTATTTTTATGCATTTATGATTTCTCTTTACTATGGAAACTGACTTGTATCTTTGTTTTCTTTCTTAAATGCCTTTTCAGTTATTAAATACCACATTTATCATTTTCTTTTAACGTGCAAATACGTGACAACAAGCTATTTACTGTTGCATAAATCATGCTCAACATCATATTTCACTCGTGCGTAATCAATACCTTAGCAACGCTTGATGAGTGTTTTCGCTCTTCCTACATATCACCCTTTTAAATTCGGAAAGGCTTATCTGCAGTAAAACTAGTTGATCAGCAGTGCAGTCGACGGTTCCGTGCCTTTCTCCCTCGAGTTGTCCACTTGAGGGTACCAATCTAGACCTCTATAGAAACCTTACTGATTAATCTTACATTCATCATGATCAAACCTAGCCAGGATTAATATGTTGTCTGCATAATAACCCCTTTAAGAAAATCCTTGTCCAAAAGTCCATCGGGGTTTCCATAATCCCAACAGACGCAACCACGATCTGTGCATTAATTTGGAGAAATAAGTGCCAATATGCTAATCACTAATGTATAAATAGTCAAATTTGGAGGGGGGAAGGGTCTAACCTTATTTGTTTTGCAGAAAATGAGGCACGGAGTCCCCAGGTTCGGCATGGTCCGTAACATACCACCATTGTTTCTGGATTGGTGGAAAGATCTTTCATCAAGTGACAAAAAGCATTTGAAAAATGTCTTGGGAAATTTGCCTTCCTTATTGGACATTCAACCGAATAATATGTTGATTGAAGTCGCCACAACATTCTGGGATAGTGAAAGATTTGTGTTTCGCTTTGGAAACATATAAATGACCCCTCTCTTGGAATAAATAGGGGGATTCGATGGACTACCTTGGGCTAGTCCCGGTTTATTGGTGCCAGAAAACCGTACGGCTAGGGGGTTTCTGAAAATGATGGGTCTGAAAAAGGACGATTTGGAATGCCTGAAGAAATCCTACATACCCTTTTACTATCTCTATCAACGATATGGTCATAGAAAGTCCTATCGTATCTACCATGATGAATTCTTTATCACTTCCTTGGGTTGTATTCACCGCAAGGTTTTTGTGTTCATCGTTTGCTTCCTGGGTATGATAGTGTTTCTGATGCAAGGGGACAAAATTAATACCAGATTGGCGATGGTAATAAAAACCCTAATGGAGGGGATCAAGGGGAAAACATATACCATTGTCCCTTTGATCATATCACACATATATCGGGCTTGGACCGCTCCCAAAAGGGATTCAAACACTTCGAGGGTTGTAATTTGCTGCTACAGGTTTGGTTGTTAGAGCATCTCTAGAGAGGTCAATACCTTCAAGAGTTTCCAAAAAGTCCGTGGAATGATCATATAGGTTTCCATCACCCTAAAAGAATGACACTATATCCCAGACAGGTTTGCTCAACCAGAGAGTGCTACAGTATGGGTGTAGTTTTTCGACAATTTGACTGAGGATCAGGTTCAATGGATGTTCGAATGGTTCCCTACTGACGAGTTCATCATCAGATCTAGGGACGCTCCGCACTTGGTGTTGATCAGGTTAAGGATCATCTACTCTTATGTTCCTATGAAGGTTAAGAGACAAGCAGGCAGGTAGCAAGTCATACCGCGGATCGTTAAAATGAGTTAGTATATGGCAGATTTTCAGGATGACGACATCCCATACAAATGTGAAGCTCAGCATATGTGGCACCTAAAGATTATTGTAGAAATGGAAACCATCGAACTAGACCGATATCACGCATGGCACGTGTACTTTTACCCATCATGGTTAGAGGACTGCATAGCAGGAATAGTCGAGCCAGGGGTCGGTCGAGGAAACAGAACCATAGATGAAGTTGCAAGAAGCACATGTGAAGTATAACATAATACGCAAAAGGGTTAGCGAGTCCGAGGCCGAGCATCTGGAACAACACAAGACTGATATGGAATTAGTCAATGGATGGAAGGAAACGGCTACCAGATCGAATGAAAGGTTAGAATATCTAGAGCAGGGTCTGATGGAACTGGAAGGGAAGATGAGGAAAAGAGTCATAGACTGCCAGAATATCGAAGGTATCGAAGGAGGACATCTAGCAAGGGCATACCTGCTGCTGGACATGCGCGACCTGGGGAACCTGATCAATGGATCCAAGCCTGGAGAAGGTCCTTCTGGGACCAAGTAGATTAGGTTTATTCGTTTTTGCTTTTCAAATGTAATAAGGCCAAGTTCCATTAGTGGCTTATCCTATTTAGTGTCATTTTAGATTCATCTATTTTACATTAATGAAATGAGGCAATTACTGGCACTGAAGTTCTCCAAATTCGCTAGGCCTACCTCGGCCACAACGAGGCTCCCAAATTAGGACGCGAATTTACATTCCCACACTATGTGTTTAAATATTGCAAATCCTCTTTTTGGAACCCTTACTGACTTGGTTACCTTTTGCTTTTCTTTCCTTTTTGATTATTCTCATTCCCAAAGGTTGGTTCACACATATTGGCATCATCAGCATATCACACCAGATCCAGAGGCCCTCTACCTCCTCCACCTCCAAGTGCATCAAAAGGCAAAGGGAAAGCTAAGATGGATAATATAAGTGGCGAAAACACTGCACATGCTGAGAATGCGAAAACTTCTGATGGTCGGAGTACGCCGACACCAAATGACTTGGTTTTGCGTCTTGAAAAGAAAATACTTGAACTACAGTGTGAGCTTGAGTAGGTCCGTAATTTGGCAAACCTCTCCCTCACACTAAACGTCCCAGATATCAACCATCCAAATACCCAAAGCCCGGCACCTCCCCAGAATACACCAGACCAACGCCAGCAGAATCCTCTCATACCCCATCAATATACAACCCATCCTCAACATCCTTTACCCATACCTACACTTCCTCAACATCAGCATCTCCTGACTCAATATCCGCAAACCACTTACCACACTCCTCAGAATACCCCACAACATATCCCCGATCCCCAAAATTCAACAAATGATCACCACTATACCCAAACTCCTGGCCTTCACAAAACAACCCCATATACGCGGAAACTTTAACCCCAAGAAACTCATAAGTCGAGTTCAGGGTGTTGAAAGAGGCAAAAGAATCTAAGGTCTGCATTACGAGGCTTTGTGCATTCAGCTAGATGTGGAACTGCCAGAGGGTTACAAACCTCCCAAGTTCGAAATGTTTGATAGAACGGGTGAAGCAAGGGTTCATTTGAGAACTTACTGTGACAAGCTCATAGGGGTTGGAAAGGACGAAAGGATTCACATGAAGCTATTCATGAGAAGCCTCACTGGAGATGCCCTATCTTGGACTTTCCACGAGTACGCTACTCGGTGGAGGTCAGAAGCAGCGAAGGTCAGGCCGGCATTAGATGAAGAGAAAATTAACAAGTTCTTTGTCAGGGCTCAGGATCCACAATATTACAAAAGGTTAATCGTAATAGAGAATCACAAGTTCTCTGGTATCATCAAGCTCGGAAAAAAGGATCGCGGAAGGTATCAAAAGTGGAATGGTAACAAATTTCGAGGCACTGCAGGCCACGAATAAAGCACTACAATCAGGTGGCATATCAAAGAAGAAAGAAGTGGGAACAATAATGGTTGCCTAAGGCCCAAAAACTCTATTGGTATACCAAACACCTCCACCCACATACCAACCATCACCTCCCAGATATTCTCAACCTACTACCGCTACCATAATAATTCCCAACCATCCTATTATTAGTCGCCTCCAACTCGTCCAAAGTACCAAAAACCCAAGCCTAATTTTGACTGCAAAACACCCAGACAGTACACCGCTATTGCTGAACCCATCGACCAGTTGTACGAAAGGTTGAAAGCTACTGGTTATGTCACCCATATTCCCGTTGTAGCAATGGAGAATTCACCTCAATGGGTCAATCCAAATAAGACATGTGCGTACCATTCCGGTATGAAAGGACACACTGTTGACGAGTGTCGCACCTTGAAAGACAAGATCCAAATGCTGATTGATAATAAGGTCATACAGGCAAAGGAAACTTCACCTAATGTCCGCGATAATCCCCTCCCAGATCATAGGGGTGAAGGGGTCAATGTAATAGAAACTGATGAAGAGTGGGATCCCGAGGGGTCAATTAGTCTTATTCGGGAATGTGATGATCCTAAGAAGCCTGTAGTCACGCTCAATACCATTGTGGTACAGGTACAACCGCCAGTTGAAGTTGAGGTAGCCGCATTCTCTCTCTTCGAGGTAGAAGTGACCCCACCTGCAACAATACCTGTTCCATTTAAGGTGGGGATGACCACACCTTTCACTGTGACGGTGGTAACCAAACTGCCCTTCAGTTCCAATGTTTTACCTTGGGACTATGTGGCCGAGGCTAGAAGAAAAGGAAGGTCGAAGATCGAAGAATTCAGTGCTACACAAGGAATGCTAGAACATGAAGGGTTTATACACCTGAACATTAGCCAGTAAGCAAGCTTCCAGTAAACCGCCCATTATTGAGACTGGTCCAAATGAACACTGGAGGAAGGTACAGGAAATGGAGTACTTTGTCGTTGAACATGTGAACAAGACCCCCGCCTAAATATCTATCATGTCGTTGCTGCAAAATTCTGAGGTACACAGGAATGCTCTGATGAAGGTATTGAATGAAGCATATGTGCCCAACAACATCACTAGAGGAGAAATGGCCAATATGGTAGGGCAAGTGATAGAAAGACAAAAGATCACTTTCCATGAGGAAGAGTTGCCACCTGAAAGGGTTAAGTCACAACAGGGCACTGCACGTCACGGTGCAATGCGAAGATAAGTTTATTGCCAGAGTTTTGATAGATGGAGGATCTAGCCTCAAAATTTGCCCGTTGACAAGTCTGAAGAGGTTGGGCAAGGGTTTACACGAGATACGAGCAGGAACTATGAATGTGAAAGCATTCAATGGGTCTCAAAGGGCTACCATTGGAGAAACTAATCTCTGTTTGTAGATGGGTCCCACCTGATTTGATGTTGAGTTTCATGTGCTGGACATATCCGCCTCCTACAATTTGTTGTTGGGATGACCTTGGGTACATGTCGTTGGAGCTGTAGCATCTGCTTTGCACCAGGCCGTGAAATTCGAGTGGAATCATTAAGAATTAATCATCCATGGAGATGGGAGTAACCCCATTTACACCAGTTACAATGTTCCGGTGGTTGAAAACAGAAGGAGGTTAGGTGGAGAAACTTACCACCGCATCGAGCATGTTAATGCAATCGAAAATTATAAGTGTTGGAGTAGCAATATAAAGAACATATTGGCATGGCAAGGGTACGAACCTGGCAAGGGGCTTGGTAAAAACCTTCAGGGTATCTCCAAGACAATACAGCTGAAGCGCCATGGTACCACCTTTGGACTGGGGTATCAATACACCTGGCAGGAATACAATGATTGGTCACCACCGTGGCGTGGTCCATAATGCACTCTTGAACAGCCCATACCGCACTTAAGTCAGACTTTCCATTAGGCCGATGTTATATGGGGGTCAAAGGAAGAATAAGCATTGGCAGCATTGAGGAATTTGTTCTAGGAAGATGATGATATGGACTGCTGTTGTGAACACCCAATTTTGTCCCGCATGGAAATTACTCCTAAAAATGATCAAAAAAATAATTTTAATAAATTAGGAACTTTTCTTTATTTAATTGCATTTCACGCATGTTTACTACTTTAAAATTATAGAAAAAATCATAAAAAATTATCCCATTTTTAATTTCGTGTCATTTGGGTTTAAACTGCATTTTTAGGATTTAGTTACATTATCAAATACATCTTCTAAAAAAATAATTTCATTCGTAGGTTAGTTAATCAATTAGTTGCACTAGTCTATCACTAGATAAAATAAATACATAGGCTAGCCAGGAAATAGATTTAAACTAAATTTGAGTCTAAAGTGGTTAATTCTACAAAAGCATAAAAGAAGAGAAGGCTGTTAAGGCTAAATTCGCACTGGGCCAATTTTCATGGCCCAATTCCCTCAAATCCACTCAAAACCCGCCTGCCTACCTGACCGAACCCGCCTGACCGACCCACTTCCCTCACCTATTAAAACAACCCTCCCTCTTCAAAAAAAACCTAACTGCAACCCTTCTTCCTCTCTCAAAATTCAGTCGCCGCCCCCTTCTCTTGACAGACCTCCCAATAGCCGCCGGCGACCTCATCTTCTTCACCCTTTACCAACCACTCCTCCCTTCACCAAGAGCCCAGCCGCCGCCAAGCAGCCAAACACCAACCAGCCGACTCACCAGCACCCCCCCTCGAGAACCAGCAGCTGCCATCCCCTCTCCTTCCTCATCCCTCATCTGACGACACACACACATACAAAATAACCCTATCATTAACTCCTCACTCTCACACGAGCACATAGCAACAAACGAAAAAAAAAAGGAAACTCGAAAATCTGAAACAATAAGTCCTCTATTAGTTTTTGGTTTTAAGGAGAATTCATAGTCAAATCGTTCGTTCGATTCTGCTGATTTTGCTGTTTCTGAAATTGCTGCTTACCGGTTGAATTTTCTTCTGCCTTAATTGGTTTATTCCAGTTTTCCTAGAGCCGACCAGGTTAGTGTGAAGTTTCTATGCATTATTTCAATACATGATTAAACAATTGAATTCCTACTTAGCTTTGAAGATTTGTTCAATTCCTGATTTTGTAATTCTCAAGTGTAATGGATGATGCTGATTTGAATGAATTCGATCCTTGATTACGGCCAGCGTTGTATGGTTATGGAATTTTTTTTTGTGTGTTGCAATTANGTGATTGATCGAGGCTAATGACCTGGGTATGAGTTTCTTTTAATTGAAATTAGTTATTTATCCGTGTGGTTTTTACTCCTATTGTTTTTATGCATTGGTTCATCACGTCAGTAACTACATATTATCATGTTTGGCATCTCTTTTCCATCGAACACTTAGTAAATTCCTATGATTCTGACTCAGGTTGTTTGCAATTGAAATGCTCATTTAGGGAAGAAAAAAGTATGAACTGCAATTGGTCATTTTATTATAGCTTGGATAATAATAAAATCATAGACTTAAGTCCACAGTGCTTTTCTTTTATATATTCAAGCCTTACAATGATCTCAAATTTGTTTAGAATAGCAATTTATGAACATTGCAGTTTATTTTAGGAGCAATTAATAAATAATAAATCATCACGGCTATGGGTATGGTTCCCGTGGCATGGTCATGATCATATATAACCTACACTCGGGCGTGGCAACTCATGTCCCCGACTCACAACTTCAGACAATAATAAAATCACACGTAGCAATCGCGGGTGCATTTCATGTGACGTGGTTGTGATGTGTCCAAAATCAACAAGTGCACACCATCGTGACTTGTCCCAAGATAAATCCATAAAATATTGAAAAATGATTTATAGAAATATCCCGTAAGCTAAAATACCACTTTTAGATAAAGATTCCAAAACTTAGAGAATAATTGAATATCGCCTTAAATAGGCATTTTTAATCGTCATGACCATAGTCATGACTATACAATCTACACTCGGGTATGGCAACTTATGTCTCCGACTCTAACTCAAAACATTAATATTAATAAACATGTTGGAAATCGCGGGTACATTTCATGTGGCGCGGTTTGCAACGTGTCCAAAAATAACAAGTGCGCGTCATCGTGACTTGTATTAAAATAATTCCATAAATATTAAAAAGTGGCTAAAAAGTAAGAAGGATGAAAAGCACAATAGGTTTAAAATATGTAAATAATTAGATAATTTGACCAAATATTAATAGTTAAGCGACCGTGCTAGAACCACAGAATTCGGGAATGCCTAACACCTTCTCCCGGGTTAACAGGATTCCTTATCCGGATTTCTGGTTCGCAGACATTTTAAACAGAGTAAAAGATTTCCTCGGTTTGGGATTTCAATAAATAAATGGTGCCTCGGAACACCGTAAAAATCCGGGTGGCGACTCTGAAGTTAATAAATAAATTCCAAATCCGAATAATGTCACTTTAATTGGAAAAACTCCCTTATTACCCTTTATTTATAGGGGTAGTAGAAAAAGGAGTTGTGACAGCTCTGGCGTCTCTGATGGGGATTAAAACTCTGAATCTCTGGTTCAGGGTTAAGAATTCGAGCTTAGAATAGCTGTTAT
>MDKJ01109769.1:0-20809 GCA_005239525.1 Nicotiana knightiana | reverse complement strand
ATATATATATATATATATATATATGTGGGTTGCGCATGTGGAGAGACAAGGTTGGAACATGATTATGCGCGTGTGGCGAGACAAGGCGGGCATATACTTTACTGTTGCACACGTGGCGAGATAAGGTAGGATGTGTCAGGGATTGTTTGTGATACTTGTGTTGGCCTAGGGGCAAACTTTGTTGTTGATAGTGTGTAATGGTACACTTACTGTGTGATTTTATGTTTTTGGAAATTGTGAGAAAACATTGTACGTGTTGCCCTTTTCATTCCTTATGTTTATTGGTTGTTGAAGTATGTTAGGACACCTGCAGAAGCATACACTTAGTTAAGCACTATTATCAGATCAAGGGTTTCCTTGTTATTGTTGAGTATAGATACCCTTGTTGTACTTGCCTTATATGTGGGAATGACTCCAATTGGCACGTGATTCGTCCGTGCAGTTATTAGGTGAAATAAAGGCACAAGATGCCAATGTTAGGGTTCAGACAGTGGGACCCGTGAATTGTGAATTGTCCGAGGTTCGGTACCTCGTGGAGATGAGTAGGAACTCGATATAAAAGTATTTGAAAATTTTGCGTTATTACATGTCCGTGTTGTAGAATTTTATTCCGGATTTAGTTTGTGTTTGGTTTACTCTTTCATGTTATTTTTATGACTTTGTTGGCTTATACCTGTTTTTCCTTTCCTTATTAAATTTTACTGTATAAACATATTGTGAAGCCTTATGTAAATGTCATACTTCGCCGCCCTATACTTTAC
This sequence comes from Nicotiana knightiana, assembly GCA_005239525.1. Classification (NCBI taxonomy): domain Eukaryota; kingdom Viridiplantae; phylum Streptophyta; class Magnoliopsida; order Solanales; family Solanaceae; genus Nicotiana; species Nicotiana knightiana. Next base: position 20,048 of record MDKJ01109769.1, on the reverse strand, counting down.
TTGTTCAGTTATTAGACCGGTGGGTGTCTTGACTAGTCCTCGTCATTACTTCACCGAGGTTTGTCTTGATACTTACTAGGCACCACTCTTGTGTGCTCATACTACACTTCTGCACACTTTTGTGCAGATTCCAAGTTTTTGCGCAGCCAGTTGATTGATAGCTAGCGGCGCAGTTGATGTTGTGGAGACTCAAGGTAATACCGTTACAACGTTCGCGGGTTTCAGAGTCACCGTCTTGTTTTGCTCATACACTGTTGTACTTATTTCTGAACAATGGTATTTAGAAGTTATAGTAGACATTCCTGTAAAGCTTATGACTTATACTACTGGGTTTTGGGAAAATGTGTATTGTATAGAGATTTCATTTCGGAAAGCATTTAAATATTTTTTATTTATATGTGGTTGTTATTTAGAAATGGTAGGCTTACCTAGTCCTAAAGACTAGGTGCCGTCACGATACCCAACGGAGGGGAAATTGGGTCGTAACAAGTTGGTATGAGAGCTTTAGGTTCATAGGTGCTACGAGTCATAAGCGAGTTTAGTAGAGTCTTGCAGATCAGTACGGAGAAGTCTGTACTTATCTTCGAAGGCTACAAAACTATTAGGACAATCTCAATTCCTTCATTCCTATCGTGCGAGTTCATTGATCTTGAAGTTTGAAATTTATCATTCCATTCTCTCATAGATGGTGAAGGCACGAGCTGCGGTTCGAGATAATGTTACTCCCGGAGCAGATACTGCTAGGGGAAGAGGCATAGGTCGATGAGGAGCACGTGTCGCAGCTAAGGCACCTACCAAGGAAGCCGGTGAGGAGCCTCCAGTAGTTCCAGTTGGGGGGCAGGTACTAGAGGCGCCTGTTGTTACCCTCGGACTTCAGGAGACTTTGGCATAGTTCCTGAGTATGATTGGTACATTGGCTCAGGCGAGGTTGATTCCGCTTGCACCAGCTACTTCTCAGACCGGGAGGGGGAGGGGAGCTCAGACTCCCTCTTCCCACACTCCAGAGCTGCGAGATCATGTTGGTCATGTTCCAGGTGTCATGGTAGCACAACCTGTGGTCCAAGTTCAGCCCGTGGTTAGGGCAGCAACATCTGAGGAAGAACAACTTAGACTTGAGAGGTCCAAGAAGTACCATCCTCCTACCTTCAGTGGATTGGCGACAGATGATGCCTAGGGTTTTCTGGAGGAGTGTCATCGCATTATTCGTACTATGGGTGTTGTGGAGACGAGCGAGGTTGCTTTTGTTACATTTCAGCTTAGGAGAGCAGCTGACCAGTGGTGGAGGGCATATGAGTTGGGTAGCCTGGCCGAGTCAGCTTCACTTACATGGGATCAATTTTAGAGATGTTCTTGAGAGAGTTTGTACCTCAGTCCTTCCATGATGCATGGCCCGCGTAGTTTAAGCAGCTGCACCAGGGCACTATATCAGTATCAGCGTGTGCTGTCAGATTCAATGATTTGGCCAGACATGCACCTATCTTGGTCACTACAGTTAGAGAGCGTGTTCGTAGATTTATTTAGGGGCTTAGGCGTGATATTCGGTTTAGTATGGATCGGGAGTTAGAGTCGGATGTTTCATTTCAGTAGTTGGTAGGGATTGCTCGCCGAGTTAAGGGCATGTGGGATCGCGAGAGAGATGACAGGCAGGGCTATGAGAGGGAGGACATGCGAGGCCATGAGAGAGAGGACAGAGAGGCGAGGAGGCCTCGTAGACCGAAGAGATCTCGTGGTACTTATTTTGGAGGCAGGGTACGACATGGTAGAGGTTTTATGGGTCAGCCAGTTTAGTTTGCACTTCTAACGTCACACAGTGTTTCAGGTGCTCATGGGTCTCAGAGTACTCGTACTGCACAGTTTCCACAACGATGTCGGTAGAGAGGTTATTTTGAGTGTGGAGATATCAGCCACATGGTGAGATATTGTCCCAGGCTTCGGGCAGGTGTGTCAAAGCGGGGTATTTAGGCCAGTATGGGGCGCCCAAGAGAGGGAGGCCCGACCCGTTGATGTGTTTCATATAGTAGGTTGGAGGCCGTTGCGCCAGATATTATCATACATGTATATTTTAATCTGTTACAGAGGGGCACCATTTGTGTTTCATTATGGTTCAGCTTGTCGGGACGAGTTTCCTTATTTTGTTGTTTCATTTATGTGTGAGTTTCATGATGTGCACTGTATTTACGTGTTTGCCCTATTGGGTGATTTAATGAGTGGTAGTCGTGCCTATCGTTGTTTTTATTCATTATTGAGAGTTACGAGACTGGTTGTGAATTTTCGTTGTCCTTTATGGTAGGCTTGATGCGATTTCCTCAGTATTTTTGTTACGAGCTGTGATTTGATACTCTACCGGGGTGAGAGTTCAATGAGTGTTGTAATTTTATAGTGGAAGATTTCAATTGGTATGATGTATACTCGATCTGTGATTTAGAGTTGAGGGCGAGACCCTCGTGATTTCATATGATTTGATGTGTTCGAACCTGGCTGCGTGCCACGATAGAAGTTATATCAGGATGGGATCCTTGTGATTTGTTCATATACTTTAATCCTTTCCTTGTTATATTGTTTTGTAGGTTAGTACTAATATAGGGTTGTGCTTGTCGGTCTTGTTTGATAGTTACCTTACGTGTTTCTCTTTTCATATTCAGTCATTTTCGTTTTGTGCTTCTTGAGTTTAGCTTGCGGGTGTGTGACCGGTGGTGTTAGTTGTGACTTGGTGATTGTATTGGTAAAATTAACTATTACACGTGGAATTAATCAAGTGGATGACATGGCAAGCCGCGTGGATCGATAGAAGAGTAACAACTGGAAAAAAAGCTTAGAAAGAGATAAGAGTTAAGAAGATACGAGCTAAATACCTACGAGACGATTAGAAATAGTTGCTCGAGCCTATTCAAAGAGTTGAAGAGACACAACCAAAATGAATTAGGGCTGAAAATAGGGCAGATTCATAGATCTTCAATCAATGAGTTCAAACGTTACAGAATCTTCATGCAACAGTTACAATTACCTAGTTCAATGTTTCATTAATGATATAAATACTCATTAATGCTCAATCATAAAGAGGAGTAGACGTTATATTAAGAAATTCCCTATAAAAGGGAATAAGATACTACTTGTATGGACACGCTCTAATCATTGTTGAAATAGACTTTACATTTTTGTGCTCTTACTATTTTCCTGTTCTGAAATTCTTATTTACATTATTATTTTATTTTATTCTCTTGGTTATCAGAAGCCCGAGTACTTCTTGAAATTAGCTTTAGCTAAGAATCCGATTCTTTGGTTAAACAAATTGGTTCTGTTACTGGGAATATGATAATCCTTTTTGTTCTCCAAATTATTTTTACTGAATCATGTCAAACGCCAACGACAACAACCAACAGGTGACAGGAACTCCAACTCCTTCACCTCAAGGAACCCCACGTGGTTCAAGGGAACAAACCCCGAAAAGATCCACAACTCACAATAATGACCAGCTTGGCAATGAACAAACATGAGAGCAAGATGATGTGAAGCAAATTGTTGCTGATTATATGAATGAAGTTCTCCAAGCTTTCGTGAGGGTACTACCGGCTATACCGCCAACACCTCCTCCAAACAACACTGCAACTGTGGAAAATCCACAATCTGGACTAGCTAATTCTGGAAGTGGAGGCACTCCTAACGAATCTCTCAAAGGAAGACCAGGCATGACTAGTAATTTCGATTTGCAATCTTTAATACTAACCTTGCAGAAACAGGTGAAGGAACAAAACAATCTTATCGAATAAATTCCTGGCATACCACCTGTCATCAAGGGATTGATATTGACAAATATCTTGAACAGCTATGGAAGCCAAGTGCAGTACCTTTGCCGATTCCTAAAAAATTCAAAATGCCTGATATACCAAAATATGATGGGACAACTAATCCACGTGATTATGTTACTGCATTCACCACAGGAGTAAAAGGAAACGACTTAACCAAGCAAGAAACGAGTCCGTGCTGGTCAAAAAGTTTGGAGAGACTCTTACCAAAGGAGCACTTATGTGGTATTCTCTCTTACCCGAAAATTCTATTGACTCTTTCGCTGAGCTTGCAGAAAAAGTACATTCGGGTGCAGAAAAAACACATTGGGGTGCAAAAAAAGTAGAAAAGAGAATGGAAGATATATTCAAGGTAAAATAGGGAGCTACAGAATTTCTTCGAGAATTTGTAGATAGATTTCAACGAGAAAGGATGCTGTTACCCAAAGTACCTGACAACTGGGCAGCTATGGCGTTCGCAAGCAATTTGAATGAGAAAAGCTCGGAAGCTATGAGAAGGCTCAAAGAGAGCCTGCAAGAATTTCCAGCCACAACGTGGAGTGATGTTTATAACAGGTACAGTACCAAGTTACGAATCGAAGAGGATACTATAGCTCAAACTAGGGCAGAAGAAAAAACGAGTTCGAGACGATCAGAATCAGAAAAGAGAACCGGTAAAAACAGGTATGAGCCATATATGGGACCTTCGTGACGGGATGCTCGTCCCAAACTTGAAAATGCACGATCAGATCGCGGGCCGTCAAATAGAGATTCAAGTTCATCATCGTCAAGATTCAGAAAGGACCGAGATGAACGTAGCAGAATTAATAACACAAATATGACAATCAGAGACCATAATTTCAATATAAGTAATTCCAAGATAATTGCCGTTCTGAGAAACATGGGAGATAAAGTTCGATGCCACAAAGAGATGAGATCAAACCCAAACAAAAGGAACCCAGACTTCTGGTGTGAATTCCACATTGATCACGGGCACAGAACATCCGACTGCAGGTTATTACAAGGTGAGGTAGAACATTTATTAAAACAGGGCTATCTAACAGAATTGTTTAGTGAAAAAGGTAAGCAGGCATATATGAAGAACATGCAGGAGCCCCCAAAACCACCATCTACAAAGAGAACAGTAAATGTGATAAACGGCGGAGAAGAGGTTAATGGCCTAAACTATACTGCAACAAGAAAGACAACGAAGTTCACAATAAGTCACAGGAAGAGAACTCGTGAAACCTTGAAGGATGGTAGTATCACGTTTGATGATGCCGATGCTGATGGGTTACTAGTCCCTCATAATGATGCACTGGTACTGTCTTTGCTTATACATGACACTAATGTGAGACGAGTATTGATTGATCCAGGTAGTTCGCTGAATATTATTTTGATGAGAGTTGTGGAGGAGATGCTCATGACAGATCATGTAATCCCAAAAACACATACCTTATCCGGGTTCGATAACTCAACTGTCATAACAAAGGGAGAAATGAGTTAATTACTTATGTAGAAGGCATTATCAAAGAAACAAAATTTCAAGTTATTGATGCAGACATGTCCTATAATGTAATTATGGGAAGGCCATGGATTCATGATATGAAATCTGTACCATCCACTCTACATCAGGTTATCAAATTCCTTTCAAAATGGGGAATTCAGCAGATTCGAGGTGATCAAAAAATTTCTAGGAATATCAATTCAGTGATACGCTCGAGTAAAAAAGAAGTAGAAGTAGGACTAAAAGACACGGGAGCAACTCAAGCAGATACGGGAACAAATGATAAAGATACGGTGAATCAAATCACAAGGGAGGTTGTATCAAAACATATGGACGTGGACTCCAGGCCAGATGTTATTCAAGAGCCAGAGGAAAATGAAAACATAAAGACAACTACTGAGGAGCTCGAAGCTGTTCCACTATGCGAAAACAGACCGGAACAAAGAATCCACAATGGAGCAAGGCTAAACCCAGTTAGAAGAGGTAGGTTAATTGAATATTTAAAATCTAATGAAGATTGTTTTGTCTGGTCCAATTCTGATATGACAGGTATATCCCCAAAGGTGATGGCTCATAAGCTGAACAAGGACCCATCATTCGTACCTGTCAAACAAAAGAAAAGGAAGCAGGGATCATTCAAAAATCAAGTGATCAATGAAGAGGTACAGAAACTCTTAAAAATCGGTTCAATACTCAAGGTCAAATATCCCAATTGGTTAGCTAATATTGTGGTAGTACCTAAAAAGAATGGTAAATGGAGAGTCTGTGTAGATTACACTGATTTAAACAAAGCTTGTCCTAAGGACTCATTTCCTTTAACGCACATAGATCAAATGATTGACGCTACTGCAGGTCACGAACTATTAAGCTTTCTAGATACATATTCTGGTTACAATCAGATAAAAATGGATCCCTCAGACGAGGAAAAAATTTCCTTTATTACAAATAGGGGGACTTATTGTTACAAAGTCATGCCTTTTAGCTTGAAAAAATGCTGGAGCCACGTATCAAAGGCTGGGAAAGACAATAAAAGTATACATTGATGATATGCTGGTGAAATCAACACAAGCTGAAGACCATTTCCCACATCTTTTCAACTACATTTGGTGTCCTTTGCAGGTATAATATGAAATTAAATCCAGAAAAGTGCGCCTTTGGTGTCGAATCAGGTAAGTTTTTGGGTTTCCTCATATATAATAGAGGCATTGAAGTCAATCCTGCTCAAATTAAAGCTATTGAAGAAATACATGATGTACTCACGAGTAAAAAAGAGGTTCAAATATTGACAGGTAGGATCACGACTTTAGGAAGATTCATTTCAAGATCTTCAGAAAAGAGTTTTAAATTCTTTTCAGTATTAAAGAAGCAGAATCAGTTCGAATGGAATGGAGAATGCCAACAAGCCCTCAAAAATTTGAAGGCTTACCTATCAAATCCTCCCCTATTATCCAAGCCAAAGGAAGGAGAAAGGTTGTATATCTATCTTGCTGTTGCAAAAGTAGCTGTAAGTGTAGTCCTAGTAAGGGAAGACAAAGGTAAGAAATCTCCTATTTACTATGTAACTAAATCCCTATTAGATGCTGAAACTAGATACCCTCATCTAGAAAAATTAGCTTTGGCCCTAGTTATGGCTGCTAGGAAATTGAGACCATATTTTCAATGTCATCCAATTTCTGTTATAACTTCATATGCCTTCAGGAATATCTTGCATAAACAAGAATTGTCAGGAAGATTAGCCAAGTGGGCAATAGAGTTAAGCGAGTATGATATTGGTTATCAACCTAGGACAACAATAAAGTCCCAAGTTTTAGCAGATTTTGTTGCAGATTTTAATACCAATATAATTCCTGAAGTAGAAAAGGAATTACAGATTTTTACCGGAGCTAATCCAGAAACATGGACATTATTGACTGACGGTTTATCTAATGTTAAAGGGTCTGGTTTGGGAATTGTCTTTATACCTCCTTCAGGTGAAATGATAAGGCAAGACATTAAATGTTATCCTGTTACTAACAATGAAGTAGAGTATGAAGCTGTCATTACATGTCTTGAATTAGCACAAAGAACTCTCAAAAGAGAAAATCGTGATCAAGAGTGACTCTCAACTGGTGGTAAATCAGATGCAGGGGACTTACACCGCCAGGGAATGTTGAATGCAACAATATCTGGAAAAGGCACGAGACGTGGTCAAACAATTCCAATCATGGAAGATCGTGCAAATACCTAGAGAAGAAAACACAGAAGCGGATGTGTTAGCTAACCTCGCTTCGGTAACAGATGTAACGAGTGAAGAAAATGCTATTGTAATACATTTGTTTCATTCAGCACTCGACCAGAAAATGCATGAGTTAACGTTTAATAATTTGACTTGGGATTGGAGAAACGAAATTGTAATTTTTTTGCAGAATGGCACCATGCTTGAAGATAATAAAGAGGCTCAAGCACTTCGACAAAAAATTGCACGGTACTATCTGGTTCGTGATATCGCAAAATCTTTGGCGGTCCTTTAGCAAGGTGCCTCAGACCTAATCAAAATGAGTATGCGATGAAAGAAGTACACGAAGGATGTTGAAGAAATCATGCAGGTGGAAGGTCTCTAGTTAAGACTCTAATTAGAGCAGGGTACTACTGGCCTAAAATGGAAGAAGACGTTGAAAATTTCGTAGTCAAATGCGATAAATGTCAACGCTATGCTAATAACATGCATCGACCCGCAGAATTATTACATCCGGTTATATCCCCATGGCTATTTATAAAGTGGGGAATGGATATATTAGGACCTTTACCCCAAGCCAAAGGAAAGGTACGATTTTTACTTGTACAAATGGACTATTTTTCAAAATGGGCAGACGCAGATTCTTTCAAACATGTACGAGAGAAAGAGGTGAAGAATTTTATTTGGCGAAATATCATATGCCGCTTTGGAGTTCCAAAAGAAATCGTATGTGATAATGGCCCGCAATTTATAGGATCGCAAATCACAGAATGTTTTCAGAGTTAGCAAATCAAACGTATCACCTCCTCACCTTACCATCCAGTGGCTAAATGGGCAAGCTGAATCAACGAATAAGATTATTATCAATAATTTGAAGAAGCGACTAAAAAAGTCAAAAGTGAATTGTCTTGAAGAACTACCAGGGGTGTTATGGGCTTATAGAACTACATCAAAACAGCCATGAGAGAAACCCCATTCGCACTTGTCTACGGTTCAGGGGCCTTAATACCAGTAGAAATTGGTGAATCAAGCACGAGATTCGCAATAGCAACAGAAGAGTCCAACAATGACGAACTAAGAACAAATCTGGATCTACTTGAGCAAAGGAGAGAAGTCTCTTTAATTCGCATGGCAGCTCAAAAGCAGATTATAGGGCGGTACTACAATAGAAAAGCTCACCTCAGATATTTCAAAATTGGGGACTTTGTCCTTAAAAAAGTTTTCCAATCAAAGAAGGTTGCTGGAACAGGGAAGTTAAACCCAAATTGGGAAGGACCCTATAAAGTGCACAATATTGCTGGAAAATTTGATTATGAGTTGGAAACCATGGATGTCAGGATCTTACCCACAAGTTGGAATGATGTTCATTTAAAGAAGTACTATTTCTAAGAAAAAGGAGTACCCACGGTCAGGAATCGTTACATACGCTTTTATTTAGTACAGTTAAAATTATACTAACAATTTTAGATGATAGGCAAAAAGCCAACCCATACCAAATGATGATATCAGACCTGAATAGAAACGAGGAAGTAAATTAATTCCCGGTCTAGGATTACAACCTTTCTGATGGAAATTTCAAAGGGTTAAACAATCATCATCTAAACTATATACCTTAGAGTCCCGTATGTTTTTTCTTTTCAGGGAAAGGACCACAAAGAAGGAATATTCAAGTGCTCGAGATTTCATACTTCAAAGCTCAAACACTTGGGGACTATATTTATAATATGGAAGGCAAAGAAGACTAGCAAAGAGTCAGAACTCAAGCCTAAAGATCTATGTTACCCAATAAATCGAAAGTTAAGAGCGAAATCAAAAGAGCCAAAAAAGCAAGCCTGATTCAAAAACCTACAAAGAACATACTCGTAAATATAAATGAGTGTTTAGGTCAAAGGTAAAATTTAATCACGGGTTGAAATTTATACCCTTGTATCTGTTGTAAAACCAGTTACGAAAGAGTTATAGATGATACTTGAACACATCTAAAGTCTTACGAAAGTTCAAATAAATACAAAAACTTTCTTCAATCAAAGGAACATGTGAATTCCTCTTTCTTTTTTGTAAATTTACACCATTATGAAGTTGAGACGTCTTCTTCATTAAGTGTCATTTATAAAAGGGCCCTCTTTTATAGATCGTGTTTATTTCAAAAAGACAGAAAAATATCAAGAGCATTTTTATGAAAATATTTAGAGTAAAAGAGAAACTCGAAACACATAAGTTGAGCCAAAAAACTTAAACTTAAACATTATACGATGGTTAAAACTAATTAGGAACTTAGTTCAAACCTAACTTATTATACAAAATTGCCCCGAAATTGTCCTAGGGACTTTCCAAAAAACTTTACCCCTAAATGGGACCAGGGGTAAAACCATCAATTGTTCCTCCAAAATAAAAAAAAGGGTAACAAGCATTTTCACTTTTCACGGGGGTGGGGGTGGGGTGGGGGGTGGGGGATTAACTTCATCAGTAGGAGGAGCAGCTTGAGATGGAAAAGGTTGAGCATCAACTTCACCAGGTACAATCTCATCACCTACAGGAACCTCAACCTCAGGTGATGAGAACTTTGACTTTGTCTAGCCTTTTCAATTGTCTCTTTAGTTTTATCAATCTCAGCTTTCAAGTCAAAATTTTCCTGTCTTACTTCCGTTAATGTATCAAGACGGGTATTCAAGTAAGCTCAACTCACATCAATGGCTTCTTTATCCTCGAGAGCTTCATAATCCTTCTCCCATTGATCAACTTCTGCTCTCAACTCATCCATTTCAATCAAAGCAGCATCATAGAAGCTTGCAAGGGGGCAAGGGATCTCTCCAAGAACTGAACCTTACTAGAAGATTCACGGAGGTATTCTTGGGCTTGTGTGAGCGATTGAACAAGTTCTCTCGAATAATCCTCTTTCTGGTTCAACAAAGCCTTTAAGCTTCTTATTTCCTCAAAAGCTTGGGAGAGTTGTTCGGCAAATGAAGATTCAAGGAGGTTTTTGTCCTTGCCTGCCTGATTCGATGAAGCCTTCTCAATGGCTAACTCTGCTGCTATCACCTCTTACCTGCTGTTCCAAGGTACATTTTTCTTCATCTATTGCTTCCATGTCTAGTTGAAGACTCTCGAACTGCTCTTTCTAGTGATCTGCCTCGGTATGGTAGTCATTCATCAACTGCTCCGTATGAACAGTCCTTTTTATCATCTTTGTGCCAATGAGGTTGATTTGCACAAAAAAAGAAGATATGATACAGATGAGTGTACAATCTCATTCATCCATGTGAGGGAGCTGTGGCTTTCCAACTTTGACTTCTCAACAGGGTCGATCAAAGGCTTCAACCATACATTTGCCTGGCCTGATTTCTTCAAAAGATTTCCTTCCGCAAGAACCTCGATCATAACTTGCTTCATCACCCCACTACTAGAATACCCTATTTCAACATTAGAAGGCACGGTAGTAGGGATAGTCGAGGGAGCCACGTGTGGAACAGTCGGGGAAATAGAAATGGCAACATGCACAATTAATTGGTGTTCAACTGGAGCAGATGCGGGAAAAATGGCAAAAGGCGCTTCCTCGGACACTGAGTTCATGAAACCCTTGATGAAACAGTTCTTCAATTGAATCATGGGCTGCAACATGAGTTTCTTCCTCAGAATACAAGAGAGTAGTACCACCAGGCTCAGGCACGGTAGATGGACCAGGAAGGGGAGCAGATTCATCATCAGACACAACTCTTCTTCTTGCTCGCGGCCTACGTACCAACGAGCCTTCCTCCTGCCCCTCTTTCATCTTCTACAGGTTGAGTCATATCCACCTTCCTTTTTTTATGAAGATCCCAAAATTATTTCTTGAGCCTTATATAAGGAGAGCCTCGAAGAAGTTATTGCAGCAGCAGTGATACCACGAACATGAAACCCTAATAAGAAAAAAGGGTTAGTAGAGTTCAAAGGAAAAAAAAGAAAAAGTAAAAGAAGAAAACTCACCATGGGTCTTTACTTTCCAGCCAAACCTAACAGAAAGGTGCTTCCAAGACCTTTCTTCCATCGGAGCAATCGATAACAATTTTTCTACCCAACCATGAAAACTGGTAATTTCCTCAACAGTTCCCATGGTTGTTGAAGAAAGATAAAAACAGTTACGAGAATTAACATCTGTCAAGAGAAGGAAAGGAGTGAATAAAAAACTTACTTGCAAAGTTCCACTTCTCAGGGAAGTGCATATTTTCTTCACCCACTAATCTACTAGTAGGGGCAGCAACAAACCTAGCATACCATCCTCGGTCTTTATCATCATCAGGGATGACCAAAACTCTCCTACTCCTACCCACGAGAGTAAAAACTCCTTGACGGAATAATTTGGGAGAGTAAATATGGATCAAGTGATAGAAGGTAAAAGGAAGTGAAGCCACAGTTTCTAGGTATCTAAGGCATGCTACTTCCCTCCAAATAATAGGACCGATTTGTCCCAAACACGCGTTAAAAAAATGACAAAAATCTTTACTGACTGGGTCAATAGGAGGCTTGAAACCTAAAGTAAAGGGATGTATATATACGAAATAAAAACCAGCTTTGTAAGAAGTTCTCCTTTGATTTTCATTGGGGACTAAGAACGGGAAATCAAATTTCCAACAATAGTCTCTGTGCACAAGATAAATTAGACCCTCAGTAATTTGAGAGGGGTAAAGATCAGCGCGATCATGAGATGTCATGGAAGTAACCTGGGTTTTTATGACCTCACTATCGTTTACAAAGGAAAGTTCAGCGGGTATGATTTCATCTACTGTAGGTTCACGAAGCGGTTCATTGGATTCTCACTCCTAGAAAAAGATCTATGAGAAGTTGAAGCTCTAGCCCTAGAAGAAGATGATGGAGTAACATTATCCTTAGAAGTTGGTGGAGGAGTGACATTACGTTGAGAGGGATATCCTCTAGTATATGCTGACCCTAAACTCCTTAGTCTTCCACCCCTTCTACTCTGAACTGGAACAAAAGAAGGAGAAAGTTCATCTACTATTATGACTTTTTTAGGGTCTTGGTTTGAGGAAGACATAGTTGAATGAGAAAGGAATTTTCAAGAAAGATGGAAGTTTTTTGTAGAAGCAAAGGTAAAAGGGGTATTTATATACCAAGGCAACCGTCAAAAAATGGAAAACAATGATGTGAATGCCACTATGAAAGGCTGATGCAGCCGCAAAAAGCCCTAAAATATGTTGAGGAGTTTCAGAACCAATCTGGGATTGCCATGTGGAACATTCATTAAATTAAGTGACAAGCGACATATAAGTTCAGAAGCAGGTTCAATGTCATGAATGAAACGACGACAAAAAATTCCCACCATAAATAAGTGTCCACTTACCAAATATTTAGTTGATAAATAAATGGTAAGTGGGGGAACTATCTGTATTGGTAAAAATAACTATTACACGTGGAATTAATCAAGTGGATGACATGGGAAGCCACATGGATCGATAGAAGAGTAACAACCGGAAGAAAAGCTTAGAAAGAGATACGAGTTAAGAAGATACGATCTAAATACCTACGAGATGATTAGAAACGGTTGCTCGAGCCTATTCAACGAGTTGAAGAGACACAACCAAAATGAACCAGGGCTGAAAAGAGGGCAGATTCATAGATCTTCAATCAATGAGTTCAAACGTTACAGAATCTTCACGCAACAATTATGATTACCTAGTGTAACGTTTCATTAATGATATAAATACTCATTAATTCTTAATCATAAAGATGAGTAGACGTTATATTAAGGAATTCCCTATAAAAGGGAATAAGATATTACTTGTATGGACACATTCTAATTATTGCTGAAATATACTTTACATTTTTGTGCTCTTACTATTTTCCTATTCTGGCTTATTTACATTATTATTTTAGTTGATTCTCTTGGTTATCAGAAGCCCGAGTACTTCTTGAAATAAACTTTAGCTAAGAATCCGATTCTTTGGTTAAACAGTGACTCGGGTGTCTAATTATGAGGTCTTCATGGTTATTGCATCATCGTCATTGTTGAGGAGGTTTGAAATGGGTTCCTATCGGATATTAGGCTAATTGCCAGTGCTGGTCTTTGATTGCGGGCAACATTGTGATCAGAAGTGTTATTAAGGGCCTATGTGTGGTGTGTTATGTTTTGTGGTCGTACCTTGTGGGTGTAGACATGAGTTGTTGCAGCTGGTTGAGATTGATACCGGATATAAATTTAGAATCAGATTTTTTGGAAATGAATGGAAGGTGAGAATTTTGGCTATGAGGCTTATCAGTGTTGGTAGAAAGGATAAATTGCAGTTGAGATGGTGTCGTCAGGCTTGTGTAGATTGGGGTGATGTAGGTCACCCAGGGGTGTATGTTGGGAGTGTGCATTCAGTGATTTGAAGACTTCGAGGTGATCCTTGGCACGTTCGAGGACGAACGTTTCTTTTGATAGGGGGAGGATGTAACAAACCAGCGGGTCGTTTTGAGAATTTAAGCTCCGTTCGGCGGCGTAAGGTCTTGTACAACTTCATATTATGTGTATCGACATGCGTGAATGGTTGAATTCATTTACCAGATGATTCGGAGTCGAATTGGAATAAGGAATCCAACTTTGGAAGCTTGAGCGGTGAGAATTTGACTAGAATTTAACTTTTCTGTAACGAATCCAGAATAAGTTTTGGATGATATCAGAAGCTTCATATGGTGATTTTTGACCTAGGTGTGCGTCTGGATTTGGATTTGGAGGTCCGTAGAGTAATTTGAGGCAATTCGGCGGAAATTGGAAAATTTGATGTTTGGTAAATAAAGAAGTTTGACCCACAGTTAACTTTTGTGATATTGGGGTTGGGAATATGATTCCGAGAGTTGGGGTAGCTCTGTTATGTCTTTTGAGACTTATCTGCAAAATTCGGCGCCATTCAGGGTTGAATTGATAAGTTTCGACACGAGTTTTAGAAGTTGGAAGAAATGGAAGTTCATAAGTTCGATTCGTGGCGAGATTTGCCTTTTCAGTGTTGTTTGATGTGATTTGAGACCTCTAGTGAGTCCGTGTAGGGTTATAGAACTTTTTTGTATGTTTAGACGTGGTCCCCGGGGCCTCGGGTGTGTTTCGTATGGGCTTCAGGCCAATTTCGTCTATTTTTGAACTGCTGGTTCTGGTGTCTAATGTCCTTCTTCGCGATCGCGAAGCTCCTTTCGCGTTCGCGAAGCGTCTCTGCTGATCGCCACAATTTCCTTCTTCACGTTCGCGTAATATTCCTCGCGATCGTGTAGCTTTGCACATTTCCCTCTTCGCGTTCGCATAGTAGAAAACCTTGCCTTGAGCACTGGTACTTGTTACTCTTCGCGTTCGCGTGTCTCCGTACGCGTTCGCGTAGGCTTCCGTCTTTTCTCCTCCGCGTTCGTGAAGCAAAACCTGGCAGCATTCATTCTTCTTCTTCGCGAACGCGATTCTTCCTCCGCGTTCGCGATGCTTAAGGACCTGGGCAGAATATAAGTTTTCCAAATCGAGGGTTAGACCATTTTCACCATATTTTGACTTGTAGAGCTCGGTTTTGAGCGATTCTTGGTGGGTTTTTCAAGCGATTCGATTGTTTAAATTTTCTTCACCTAGTATTTAATATATTCCATGATTTTATTATCTAATTTTTGTTTTGGGTTGAGGAAAATGTTGGTTTTTGAAGAAAATTTCCAAAATGAAAAATCATGATTTCAGGGGCGAAATAGTATCGGAATTTGGTAATTTTTGTATGGTTGAACTCATATTGAAATGGATGTTCGGGATTTGTAAAATTTATCGGGTTTTGAGGTGCGGGCCCGGGGTCGATTTTTAGATTTTTTTAAAGATTGAGACTTTATGATCCGGAATAGTTTCTTATGAGTTATATTTGTGTTTTGAAGTTATTTTTGTTGGATTTGAGCCATCCAGAGGTCTTTTCACCGAGAAGTTCAATTTTAAAGTACCGTTCGTCGTCTTTGAGGTAAGTATCTTGCCTAACCTTGTGTGTGGAAACTACCCTTTAGGATTTGAGTCTTCTATGTTGATTATAGTCCGTGTACGCGAGGTGACGAATATGTGCTCGAACTTATTTGTGGAAAGTTGGCCTTCTAGGGTTCTTAGGTCCTTATATTCACTGTATATGAAGTTGTTCTTGATATGACTAAGTTCCTACTTACTAGTTTCACATCTACCTGCTTAAATTAGAATTACTTGCTTTCAGATTCACTCTTGTTGCCTATTTGACTCCTAACTGACTTTATCCCTTTTACTGCCATGCTATGTCTTCATAACTGTTTATCTCTACTTGTATTTGTCATCATATCATCCTATAATTGTTTGGTCGTAATTGAGGTTATGGTTATTTTCCCACTGCTTGTCCTTAAGTGGAAATTGTGAATATCCTCGTAACTGTCCAACCTTAAAAGAAGTTTAGATATCCTATACCTTGGTTGACTTTCCCTTACATAGAGTTATTGGATTCATGTTAGTTTGGTGTTGTTGAATTGTGCATTTAGGTACTATTGATACATTCTATTTTCCTTCCTTGCTGAGCTGTTCTTATTATGCCTAGCATTCGTTAGTGTTTATTCCTTGTGAACTAGCTTTACCTTTCTTGTGATCGAAGGTTCTTGAGTTGATGTATTTACCTTATCTTGTATTATTGTCATTTTTGTTGTTGCACTTATTGTGGTGATGCAAGAGGTTTCTGCTGTGCGGTTATGGTTATGGTGATGCACAAGGTTTCTGTCATGCGGTTATTGATATGGGGATTTGCACGAGGTTTCTACCGTGCCGTGCCGTGATTACTATTGATATTGCACATGCAGCGTGATAAAGTGAGATATATATATGTGGGTCGCGCATGTGGTGAGACAAGGTGGGAACATGATTATGCGCGTGTGGAGAGACAAGGCGGGCATATACTTTACTGTTGCACACGTGGTGAGACAAGGTGGGCCGTGTCAGGGATTGTTTGTGATTCTTATGTTGGCCTGGGGGCATACTTTGTTGTTGATATTGTGTAATGGTACACTTACTGTGTGAGTTTATTTTTGTGGAAATTGTGAGAAAACGTTGTACGTGTTGCCCTTTTCTTTCCTTTTGCTTATTGGTTGTTGAATTATGTTAGTACACCTGCACAAGCATACACTTAGTTAAGCATCTTTATCGGATCAAGGGTTTCCTTGTTATTGTTGAGTATAAATACCCTTGTTGTATTTTCCTTATATGTGGGAATGACTCCAATTGGCATGTGAGTTGTCCATGCAGTTATTAGCTGAAATAAAGGCACAAGATGCCGATGTTAGGGTTCAGATAGTGGGACCTGTAAGTTCTGATTTGTCCGAGGTTCGGTACCTCGTGGATATGACTAAGAACTCTATATAAAAGTAGTTGAAATTTTTGTGTTATTACATGTCCATGTTGTAGAATTTTATTTCGGATTTAGTTTGTGTTCGATTTACTCTTTAGTGTTATTTTTATGACTTTTTTCGCTGATACCTATTATTCCTTTCCTTATTAAATTTTATTGTATTGTTAGCAATATTGTGAAGCCCTTATGTAAATTTCATACTCCGTCGCCCTATACTTTACTTGTTCAGTTATTAGACCGGTGGGTGTCTTGACTAGTTCTCGTCACTACTTCACATAGGTTAGTCTTGATACTTACTGAGCACCGCTGTGGTGTGCTCATACTACACTTTTGCACATTTTTGTGTAGTCGGTCGATCGATAGCTAGCGGCGTGGTTGCTGTTGTGGAGACTCAAGGTAAAACCACTACAGTGTTCGCGGGTTTCGGAGTCACCGTCTTATTTTGCTCATATATTGTTGTACTTATTTCTGAACAGTGGTATTTAGGAGTTATAGTAGAAATTCCTGTAAAGCTTATGACTTGTACTATTGGGTTTTGGGAAAATGTGTAATGTATAGATATTTCATTTCGGAAAGCATTTAATTTTTTTAATATATTTGTGGTTGTTATTTAGAAATGTTAGGTTTACAAAGTCCTTAAGACTAGGTGCCGTCACGATACCCAACGGAGGGGAAATTGGGTCGTGACAAAATCCTTGACTTTTCTGATTATTCTGTATATATTCATCATTTGCTCTATTGTAAGTACAAATATTTCTGTATCTTTTGTTGATTCTTACTTACCCTAAATTAGGGTTTTCATATCTCTTTTATTCGAACCAAAAATGAGTTCGATTCTCTGATTTCTAGTGCTATTTGTGTCTATATTCACCCTATATTCCACTATAACCCGATTTTCTTTTATATTTTTTGTCAATATTTATCTAGCCCAAAATTAGGTTTTTCAGATTTCCTTAAATCAGGCCAAGATGAGTTCGATTCTCTGATTTCTAGTGCTATTTGTGTCTATATTCATCCTATGTTATTATTTTTTTTGGTGATATGTGTTTTCCTGAAAACTAGGGTTTGCTTGACTTCTCCTAAATTGATTCTGAATCGGTTTCGCATGCTATTCTTTCCTTTTTCTTTAAGATTGATTAATTGTTTTCCTTATTTGTATGTTTAATTTTGCTACTATAAAAACCCATCCGCCTTCCCTTTTCAGACAGAATTTTGAATCACTATTCTCTCACTAAAAACTGAAATTTTCTACTATGTACTTGTTTACTATTCTATTCTGTTTGGATCTTGGTCGGCTGAAAGCCAAGGCCATCGGACTTCTACGTTTTCTGACATCTCTTGGGTGTGAGCACTGCCTGAGTTCTTGAAACCCTTGGAACTTGACACATTCAGGACTCTGGGTCCTTACTACAATCCTTTTCTTGTTTATCGAACAATCACTAGTTAGTTTTCTAAATCATTGCAATGTTTACTCTATTATGTTAAGCATGTTCTCTGAAACTTCATGATTTAATGTATTTCTTTGACTCTTTCCTGCCTAATTCTGCCTATGATGTTAGCCTAATAATGTCTCTATGCCTAGCTTAGTTAGTTTGGAAAGAATGAAGCATGCTTAGTTTTGTGTTGTTGATAATCCAAATATATTGCCTTGACTATATGGTTTAATCCATGTTTCTTTGCCTAATTCTGATTTTCTCACGACCGATTGATGTTATTAACCTGCCCCATTCTATTTAAGACCTTACTCTAAATGTTGCATGCTCCTATGACTATTGTTGCCACTATATGTATTTTTTCCCTTTCCAATCTGTTCCTCTGACAACTAGTGATCCTTTAAAACCTGTCTGCCTTGACTGATGCCTTTTATGATACCTGACCCTATTTGCCGTATAACGTTTAACTCTTGAGTTAGTATGATGTGATCCTTTAAGTCCTAAACTTGTTGCATTACTTGGTTTTACTAACCTAATGCCCTTACCTGTTAACTTTGCATTCTTAAGATCTTTGTCTCTGAGCACATGTCACCCTTCCTAGTGTGTTAATTTGCTTTTGTAATTCGTTATGTTATTATCTTATAGTGTTTGCAAATGTATTCAAACCTATTAATCCATTACTATCTTTATTACTTGTTTTAATTCTGGGGCTGGCTGAAAGCCAAAGCCCTTCCCCCTAAGTCTCTTCCATCAACTTCCCTTGTGTGAGCACCTCCTTGGGTTCTTGAAGCCCTTTGGAACTCTGACTAGGGTCTAGGTTTCTCTTCCATATTTCCCTAATTGTTCAACTTTGCCCTTTTCACCTACTAGATAAACCAGTTGATTTGTGTAAATGGCTATCCTCCTAGGACTTTTGTTCAAACTATGGCTACTAGATGTTGTTAGTTCTTGGTAAATGGAGATTGTTTCTGGGCTATTGTGAAACTGTAAGAACATGAGAATGAAGGCCTGGCCAGGCTGGGCATACTTTGGGCCTGCTTTAGGCTTACTATAACTATTTTGTACTCTGTAAATTTTTCCACTCATTGGGTCTGTAATAATGTTGTAATAACAGTTGGGGTGTTTGTAAAAATTTGGAAAATGGGTTTATTTTATATTTGTATGAAGCAGGTAGAAATCCTTCCTATAGGTGTTTACTTTGCTCGAATATGTTCTGCTACTGTGTGTGTTGGATAACCTGCTGATGTGCGGCTAGAATTCATGGTTTAACATGTTATATGCCCTACATTTTATGTGCGTTAATGATAAAAATACACTTTTTATGTACATAACAGAGTCTATTTCATGTGTAGGTGAATTGGAGATGGAAACCGAGGTAAATGGATGCAAACACATCGAAAATACGCTCAAGAGGCGAGGAGGAGTGCACCGGGCTATAGTTGGGCGCCAGAGCCCAAACGCCTGGCCCTGCCTGGCATTAGCTAGGCATTAGAGTCCAAACGCAAGCCCTAGCCAGGCGTTAGAGTCCAAACGCCAGCCTTAGCCTGGCGTTAGCCAGGCGTTAGAGCCCAAACGCCAGGCCCCTGTTTCGGTCAATTTCGAGTTTTGGCGAGCTTAAGTGTTTCCCGGTTGGAATAGAAGTCTCCTACACGTTTAGGGTTTGTCCTAAACATATAAATAGACCCCTAAAACAAAACTTAACGAGGATTTTGAGAGGATTGGAAGGAAGACAAAGGATTTGAAGAGAGAAAACCATTGAAGTGACAAAAACATTGA
>ML409023.1:37816-60274 GCA_005239525.1 Nicotiana knightiana | reverse complement strand
GACACCCAAATGCTGCCTCAAATCAAAATCCACCTCTGTAGCACCTGAACTAATAAATTGCTACCAACTCCAAGCCTCTTCAAAGATCATCTTTCTCGAACTATCAGCATTAGAAACACCGATTCGGCTCTGAAATCGCCATGCATCGCCATCTCTGACAATAACTTCTCAGGCACCATTTGACAACACCCTTCCTCGAAGGCAAATCAAGAAAACCATAACATCGTTAATGCGTTCAAACAAGGACGACGACACCACATGACAAATGAGAATTCCACCACACTTGAAAATATCAAGTCTCGTTACTCCATCAACCAAATCCAGATCATCCACAGTCCGATTGCCTTTCCTCCGTTGGAATTAAATGTCGAACCTCTAAACCATGCACTAAGAAATCCTTCTTTCGAGTCATTCACTGCCTTGACACGTAAACAAACACTCTACCATTACACCAACACTGTGCTATAACAATGCATGAACATCATAGCAATCTATGCATAGCCTCAAAACCATAGGAAATTCAAATACTGAGCTGAAATTACAGAACAACCTTCCGCAAGGCAACGATAATAGCCTGCTCGAATACGCAGAAAAAAATATCCTGCACCACGTCTGCAGTACCATTACAACTCCTCGATTCCCAATTAATAACAAGTGTTTCACATCACATGAGATTAAGTAGGAAGGAAATAAATGCATAAGCCTCAAAGTAATCAAATCGCACGATGAGGAATCAAGAAGGGAAGTGCTCCTAACAACCTTGTAGACTCTATAAGATAAGTATAAACGTCTCCGTACCGATCCGCAAGACTCTACCAGACTTGCTCATGACTCATGAGACCTAAGTGAACCTAGTACTCTGATACCAATATGTCACGACCCAAAATCCACAATAGATCCTGATGGCGCC
Source organism: Nicotiana knightiana (assembly GCA_005239525.1). Classification (NCBI taxonomy): domain Eukaryota; kingdom Viridiplantae; phylum Streptophyta; class Magnoliopsida; order Solanales; family Solanaceae; genus Nicotiana; species Nicotiana knightiana. Next base: position 59,364 of record ML409023.1, on the reverse strand, counting down.
TAACACCACCGTCAGGCAAGCCAACAGTGATGAATCAACTTAATTACTCATTTTAGTATTTTGAAATCATAATTTTTATTAAGTAAATAGCGTGAAATATAATTTACAGGGTAGAATGATAATAATTATGTGAACTACCATGTTAAATATCTAGTAGAAACCCCTAAAACCCGGTGTCACAAGTGCATGTGCATCTATTAATGGGTACAACAATAATACAACATCCGTCTGAAATATAAGTTAGACGGGGAATATAAATAACTCTGATAGAGACTCTGTATGCTGTGGATCGTAACAAGGAAGTGCAGCTCGCCTTAAAGTCCCCAGACGCGCCTCTGTACCTAGATGACCACCAGAAACATATATGTATACCTGCACAATAAGTGAAGCAAATACATCATGAGTACGCATACCAAGTAAGTATCTAGCCTTACCCCAGAGAAGTAGTGATGAGGAGTCGACATCGACACTTACTAGTGGTCCAATAAGATAGATACAGTAAGAAGTAAACAGATATGGGGCAGAGTAAACAAACAAAATAAAAAAGTATAAATACGGGGTACAATCCTCCTCTCGACCGTAAACTCAAACTCTCGATTATCATTTATCTCCACGAACGGACTATATATATATATATATATATATATATATATATATATATTTAATGGACCTCACCAGATAGATTGTCATGATTTAAATCAGGAAAATTCCCAAATACACTAGCTTCTTGAAAAATATTATGCACGATTCCATAGGAGTATTTTATAGAAATGCCGAGGCGTACGACCTGATCCCATTTATATATATATATATATATATATATATATATATATATATATATATATATATATATATATATATATATATATATATATATATATATATATATATGGACCTCACTAGATAGATTGTCATGATTCAAATCAGGAAAATTCCCAGATACACTAGCTTCTTGACACATATTACGCACGATTCCATAGGAGTTATATATATACATCTTGCTATAATGCTGGCGATACCACCACAACGGAGGAGATGTGTAGAAATTCATAACCAACCGCAGAGTTAACAAATCATTGAATATCTCTTCTTGACTAGAATCATCACCTCATTACAACAAATAAGGGTAATTGTCCTTTAATGTATTCCACATAATCATACCGCACTTGATCCCTGGTTCAATAATCTTGTCTCACCCAATATGAACTGTTCAAACAACAGATCACCCCAAACATGACCAATAGTCTCACATGATACCATAACGCGCCAACAGGCCATAACCCGAACATGATACATAAAGAAATGACTCAGGAAAAGACTATTCAACTCACGCAACTTATTATGAACTCTTCTTAGAAAATATAAAGTAAACACAAGAAAAATAAATATAGGAACCTTACTCATCATCATACTGTTGCGGCGTGCAACCCGGTCCAAATAACATACCCATGGCGGCGTGCCACCCAATTCCATCATAAAATTCACATAAGGAAATGTACACGGAGTTGAATTGCTCACTATTACAAATTACTGAATATCGGTCACAAGCACGCTAAGTGCACAATACCATCCTGGGGAGACTGATAAAGCCATATGCTACAAAATGTAAGCACAACTGAGGTGCGATATATATACTCTGAATCTCAAGAGCTCTCCTGCTCGCATAACATCATCACTACACGGAGACTCATCACATAGGGATCTATCAAGCCGTTTCACAACTCACACGGCACAATCACAACATTACATAAATTGGACGAAGACAGAACAACATATGATATTCCAACACCCCCCTTTGAGGAGCGCTATACTGAAATGAACACATCTAACTCACATGAAGCCCATAATCTTGTTTTAATCCATTCACAAACTTCAAGTCGATTCTGCTTGCACTGAACTAGGCTAATAGCTTGACCTGGGTCCATAATGACCCACTTCCTCTCATAATACACAAGAACAACCATCACAGCTGGGACAAACCCCCACAATCCACAACCGACTGAACCGAACGCCTTCCTGGCATAAATCCTCAAATAAGCAATATTGCACTTCCTTATACTTGGTCTAAATCTTCAACCAATCAGGTGACTACGTGTCACACTTATACCATCTTCCCTTGGTCATGCTCCCACGACCTTCCACGGGGTAACAAGTCCGCACATCCATAACACAGACTACACTAATGCCGCAAAACACATCAAGAACCCATGACCAGGGTACAAAGCCTCTTTCACCGAATACCGTTCTCAGGTGACACTGAAGACAACACCAACTTACTCTAAACATTCAAATCCCTTTTTTTTCTTGCTCATCTAAGCTCATGACATCCTTATCAACACCGAACTGCAACCTCGATTCCTTACTTCCAGTTACACAGTATTTACTGCACCTAACATGCCAATATGATATTGCGCAAGAATTCCATCATAACTATTGAACCACTAATAGGGGAAACACCTCATCATATAGAAACCTCTTACTTACCTCAATTCAAGAGGACAATAACAACACTCAAGTGAATTCTCACAATCACCCAACATGCAAATCCTAAGTAGTGGTCTAAACAACCATAAACCTTCCGAGATCCGCCTACACTTGGAAGGCCATAGAACTCGAATGCTCCCACATGAAATCTATTACGACGGCCGACAAGCCCCGCACATACTGGCCCAAACCACATGCATAATTTAATTACACTGACGAAACTGATCACTGTCGTACATGTGCCATTTCAACCATGGCTAATCAATCTATCTTCTTTTAATCATCTTTAACTGCCTCAAGAATAATAGTAACTTCCTTAAACTCATAGCAATTCAACCCTCACTCACCCCGAGTGACATTGATTCACGAGACCATGCTGCCTAAATCCCGCAACCCGTCTCATACCCTCCTGATATTCTTTCTACAACCCGGAGTTTATTTCTCTCACTCCTCCAATACTATCCTGCACGCTGAAAATAACATAGAACGCTCCAATTATTTTCCCTTTCTCAGAAGTTATACTGCAAAAGCTCGACTGTTAATCATACTGCTGCCTGAAACCCTTAAACGCCGCATTCTTAACTTCGAATTTACTAGGACCACTGCTGAGAGTCACCCACTCTAACTGGCCCCGAATCAGAATCAACTCCAAGGCTCTTCTAGCACATGGACATCCTCTTAATGAAGTATGTGACCGAGTTACTACCCTTACAACTCGCTTATGCCTTAAGCATAAATTCTGAACCTTTCAAAGCCTAACCCTGGTCCAACAGGGCCAACTTTTGCACACATTCATCAAATCCCACGCACAATCACCATTTTACTCCTTTCTCTTAGCTGTACTAACTTGCCAATATGCCGAAAATCTACAACCCCACGAGAAGACCATCCTACAACCCAACTGCAGGTGGTGGGACTCCCCCACTTAGCCCGAAGCTACTCCTTGCTGAAATCCTTTCCCCTTTGTTAACATGACCTGGCTCAACCAATCCGTTTGATCCTTCCAAATTCTCTTGTTAGCACTCCCTAAATACTCGAATCCCCTAGCATCATTCACACATTCTGCCTCCTACCGAATAGCCACTAGAATCCCTCACAAAAACTTGCCAACCATGCAACCGCTAACCTATTCACAGGAGATAACCCACCTGTGGAAATCACTAGCTAACACCTTCCAACGACGCTGAAATGCACACTCTCTGCAACATCAATACCCCATCCTAAGCTTTCTCTCATTCACCAACTTTACCGGTCCGTCTGCTCCTCATGGACATCAACAAAATGCGCTACAACATCTTCAAATTCACCCCCACATTGCGTCCTTCTTCATTCCTAACACCAACCTGATTTTCGTTCCTTACACCTGGCCTTTTAGAAAGGGAACCACCGACTAGAACTTCTCACATGTCTTCCTTCATATTATGCTATCCAATTCAATATCATTCTCTGCAGCTCTTACACCAGCAGTTCACCACGACTTCAAACTCTCCGAAGATCATTTATCTCGAGCTGCAGTCATTATCAACACTTACCCAGTACTGAACCACCACACCTCACGGTCTCTGCCAAACGCATTCTTCAATACTTCTTCACAATACTCTGACCCCCATGCAGCCGAAGAAACCAGGGCACTAACGAACTTAAAACATTCCATTCGATCAAGGACGACGATAACACATCACAGGTGAATACTCTACCTTACTTGAAAACACCAAGTCTTACTGCTTTATCAATCCAAAACCTGACCATTTATAGTCCAAATGCCTTTTCTTTGCCGGAGCTAAAATGCTGCAATCTCGAAATCACGCCCTGAGAAGACCTCCCTTCAGTCCATTCATCACCCCCAACCTATGGGCAAGCATTCTATCATCATATCGATATCGCACGATAACCAATCGTAAGCATCATAACAATCTGAGCATAGCCTCAAAGTTCTCAGAAACACAGCAACTGAGCTGAAACAACATAATATTCTTCTGCAGGGCAACAACAACAACCCCAACCAGCTACACATGGAAAACATCTCACACCATATTCGTAGCACCATTTCAATTTCTGCAAGTGCTTCGCGACGCATAATATTGAGTAGGAAGAAACATAGGCATAAGCCTTAAAGGAATCAAATCGCACGATGAGGAATCAAGAAGGGAAGTACTCCTAACAACCCTGTAGCCTCTCAAATATAACTACAGACGTCTCCGTACCGATCCGCAAGACTCTACTAGACTTGCTCATGACTCGTGAGACCTAAGGGAACCTAGCGCTCTGATACCAAGTTGTCACGACCGGAAATCCATAAGGTCGTGATGGCGCCGAACACCACTGTCAGGCAAGCCAATCATTAAAAGGTTAAGTTAAATTCCTGTTTTAGTATTTTTGAAATCATTACTTTTAACTTATTACGTAATAACTAAACAAAAATCCGTTAAGTAAATACGACAGTTTAATATTCTATTTTTTTTTAAATGCATCCCATACACATCCCAGGACCCGGTGTCACAAGTGCATGAGCAAATTCTAAGAATTTCTCAAATACTACAAAGCTTGTCCAAAATACAAATTGGACAAGGAAATTTAAAATGAAAAATAATACAATATGAGGGAGACTCTGTCAGCTGCCGATCTCCCCCAGATGATGCAGCTCGCCTAATTCCCAAACCAGCCACATCGCTATGAAGTACCTGTGCAATAAAAATGCACAACAAGTGTAGCATGAGTACAAAAACAACTTGTACTCAGTAAGTATCCCGCCTAACCTCAGAGAGGTAGTGAAGAGAGGTCGACTTGACACTCACTAAGGTCCAACAAAATAATTTAACAAGATATGATATCAGTAATAGGCATACGAGGATGATAAGAACAGTAAACATTAAAGATAACTGTAACTCAATAAATACTGAAAGTAAATGAACAATTACTACTTCATCTTCCCCCAAATATCTTGAATAAACAATTACTTCTTCATTTTTCTCCCAAATATCTTAAATAAGCAATCCATGAAATCATTAACAATTTAACATGCGCATACGGGATAAGGACAACCAGCCTGAGCCATCATAATAATCATATATGTGCATTGCCGAGGGTCGAACGTCCCAAACCATAATTTCATCTTTCAATCTCGCCGTGGCGTACGGCCCACTCCCATGAGAGTGGGGAAATAACACTCCGATCGTGGAATGTAAATTGCAAAGCGGACACATGCAGTCATGCACAATCAACAGTGCACCCGACTACATTGGAAAAAAACAAATACTCAAGTAGATGACAAATTTCTCTTTTAAAAGTCACAAAAATAGTATTTAAATCTTTTCTCGAAATTCATTTTCCAAGTTTAATAATGTTCAATAATATAACCTTATCAGGAATACAATTATCCACGGAGGAGTCAATTCTCTTTATAAATGATTAAGAAAGGTACACTCTAGCCTTCATAGGAAACAAATTACAAATTCAATAGTATTATCAGTCTAATATTATGGGCAGGATCACATGTACAACACGTAAGGCATGCTAGTGGGTCCTAGACTACCCGGACATGGAATAATAGTAGCTACGCACGGAATCCCGTCACCTCGTGCGTACGTAGCCCCTGCAGATAGTATCACATACTTTATTAGTTCACCCAGGGGGACAATTCCCCCTCACAAAGTTAGAAAGGAGACTTACCTCGCTCCGAAATTCCATAACCGGCTCCCAAGCCCTTCCGACGATTCCAATTGATGCACAACGCCCCAAAACTAACCAAATAACGGCAACCCAATGAAAATATACTCTAATATTTTTTAACAATTCAAATTATACAACCTCCTATCTCCGCTCAAAGAATTGACCAAAATGCCCTCTAGCCCACGTGCCCGGAAATTCAAAATTTCTCGAAGATAAATTCTACTCATAGCTTTACTAGTTCAAATATACAATTTACTCAAACATTCATGCTCAATTCGTGGCGAAAATCCAAATTACCCAATTTTCTTGGTTTTCTTCAAAATTCCCAATTTTCCACGATCTTTCATGTTTTAATCCATGCATATACCTTGTATTTAACTTGAGATGAGTTGGAATAACTTACCTTGACATAGGTAAAGAAATTCCCCTCTTGAAGCTCTCCTAAAATCGCCTCATCCATGAGAAATATGAGAGAAACGGCCAAAAATCTCGATTTTAAAACATTCTGCCCAGGCCTATTTTCGCACCTGTGATTCCGCAGGTGCGACCAAACTCCCGCACCTGCGGCTTCCTCAGCTCCAGCCAAAACTCACACCTGCAACCCATTGTCTGCATCTGCTCCTTCGTAGGTGTGGAGATTGCATCGCACCTGCTCCCAGCCAAGCCACCAAATCTTCGCACCTGCGGCGCCAAAGCCGCACCTGCGGCCAAATCCTCGCAGGTGCGGTCACACCAGATGACAGTAATCTCAGCACTTCTTCAAACTCCAAACTTGATCCGTTAACCACCCGGAATCCACCCGAGGCCCCCCGGACCACATCCAATTACAGCAACCTGTTCCAAAACATAATGTGGACTTGCTCGAGGCCTCAATTCACATCAAACAACATTGAAACCACGGATCGCACTAAAATTCAAACTTTAAGAACTTGAAATTTCAAACTTCCACATCCGATGTTGATACCTATCAAATCACGTCTGGTTGACCCCAAATTTTTCACACACGTCATATTTGACATTACGGACCTGATCCAACTTCCGAAATCGCATTCCGACCTCGATATCAAAATTTCCACTTCCGGTCGGATTTCTCAAAAACCTTCAAATTTCTATCTTTAGCCAATTGACTTCAAAATGACCTACGGACATACGAATTCACTTCCGATCATGCTCCCAACTCCAGAATCACCATACGAAGCTAATCCCAGGCTCGGAATCCCAAACGGACACCAATATCACTGAAATGCGCTTCAACCCAAACTTAGCAAATTTCTTTAAAATGCTGACTTCCATAATATATGCCGAAACGCTCCCGGGTTATCCAAAGCCCAATCCGGACATACGCCCAAGTCTGAAATCATCATACGAACCTGGAGGAACCTTCAAATCCCGATTCAGAGGTCGTTTACTCAAAATTCCAATCTTAGTCAATTTCTCCAACTTAAGGCTTCTGAAATGAGAATTTTCTTTCCAATTTGACTCCAAACTTTCCGAGATTCAATTGCGACCATGCCTACGAGTCATAATACCTGTATGGAGCTGCTCATGACTTCAAACCACTGAATGACGTGCTAGATCTCAAAACGACCGGTCGGGTCATTACATTTGTCACGACCCAAAATCCATAAGGTCGTGATGGCGTCGGACACCACTGTCAGGCAAGCCAATCACTAAATGGTTAAGTTAAATTTCGTGTTTTAGATTATTTTTTTTAAACCATTACCTTTCACTTTATTACACGATAATTGAATTAAATCCGCTAAGCAAATACGACAGTTTAATATTTCATTTTATAAAGTACATCCCAGAACCCGGTGTCACAATTGCAAGAGCAAATTCTAAGAATTTTACAATCACTACAAAGCTTGTCCGAAATACAATTGGACAAGGAAATTAAAATGAAATGAATACAATACGAGGGAGACTCTATTAGCTGCAAATCACCTCCGGATGATGCAGCTCGCCTAAGTCTCAAAACCAACCACATTGCTATGAAAGTACCTGTGCAACAAAATGCACAACAAGTGTAGCATGAGTACGAAAACAACGTGTACGCAGTAAGTATCCCGCCTAACCTCAGAGAGGTAGTGACGAGAGGTCGACTTGAAACTCACTAAGGTCCAACAAAATAATTTACAAGATATGATATCAGTAATAGGCATACGAGGATGATAAAAACAGTAAACATTAAAGATAACAGTATTTCATTAAATACTGAAAGTAAATAAACAATTACTACTTCATTTTCCCCAAAATATCTTAAATAAACGGTTACTTTTTCATTTTTCCCCTAAATATCTTAAATAAACAATCCATGAAATCATTAACAATTTAGCATGCGCAAACGGGATAAGGACAACCGGCCTGAGCAATCATAATAATCATATTTGTGCACTGTCGAGGGTCGAACGACCCAAACAATAATTTCATCTTTCAATCTCGCTGTGGCGTATGGCCCGCTCCCATGAGAGTGGGGGAAATAACACTCCGCTCGCAGAATGTAAATTGTGAAGTGGTCACATGCAGTCATGCACAATCAACAGTCCACCCCGACTACATCGGGAAACAGATACTCAAGTAAATGATAAATTTCTCTTTTAAAAGTCACAAAAATAGTAGTTAAAACTTTTTCTCGAAATTCCTTTGCCAAGTTTAATAATATTCAATAATATAACCTCATTAGGAATAAAATTATCCACGGAGGAAATCAATTCCCTTTCTAAATGATTAAGAAAAGTACACTCTAGCCTTCTTAGGAAAATAAATTACAAATTCAATAGCATTACCAGTCTAATATTATTGGCAGGATCACATGTACAACATGTAAGGCATGCTAGTGGGTCCTAGACTACCCGGACATAAGCATAATAGTAGCTACGCACGGACCCTCGTCACTTCGTGCATACGTAGCCCCCACAAATAGTAACACCTATTTAATTAGTTCATCTAGGGGGACAATTCCCCCTCACGAAGTTAGAAAGGAGAGTTACCTTGCTTCGAAATTCCAAAATCGGCTTCCAAGCCCTTCTGACGGCTCCAATGGATGAACAACGCCCCAAAACTACCAAATAACGGGCAAAGCGATGAAAATTCACTCTAATACTCGTAACAAATTCAGATTATATAATTTCCCAACTCCGCTCAGTGAATTGACCAAAATGCCCTGAGACCCATGTACCCGTATTCCGAAATTTCTCGAAGCTAAACTCTATCCATAGATTTACTAGCTCAAACATACAATTTACTCAAATATTCATGCTCAATTCGTGGTAGAAATCCAGAATAAAATTTCTTGTTTTTCTTCCAAAAATCTCATTTCCCTACTAATTTCCATGTTCAAATTAATGTATAATCCTTGTATCTAACTCAAAAATGGGAGGAATTTACTTACCTTGTAATGCATGATGAAAATCCCCCTTTGAAGCCTTCCAAAATCGCCCACACCAAGTGAAAAATGAAGAGATGACCAAGAAATCCCGATTTTGAAACATTCTGCCCAGGCCTATTTTCGCACCTGCAATCCAAATCTTCCGCAGGTGCGCCCAAACTTCCGCACTTGCGGCTTCCTCAGCCCCAGCCAAACTTCGCACCTGTGCTACACTGTCCGCATTTGCACCTTCACAGGTGCGGAAAATACATCGCACATGCGCTCCCAGCCAAGCCATCAAAATCTCGCACCTGCGGCTCCACACCTGCGATCAAAGCCTCGCAGGTGCGGTCACACCAGATGACAACAACCTCAGCCTTCTCCAAACTCCAAACTTGATCCGTTAACCACCCGGAATCCACCCCAAGCCCCCGGGACCCCGTCTCATTACACCAACCTGTTCCAAAACATTACGCGGACTTGCTCGAGGCCTCAAATCACATCAAACAACGCCGAAATCACGAATCGCACTAAAATTCAAACTTTAAGAATTTGAAATTTCAAACTTCCACATCCGATGCCGAAACCTATCAAATCACGTTCAATTGACCCCCAAATTTTGCACACAAGTCATATTTGACATTACGGACCTGCTCAAACTTTCGGAATCGCATTCCGACCCCGATATCAAAATTTCCACTTCCGGTCGGGTTTCTCAAAAACCTTCAAATTTCTATCCTTAGCCAAATGACTTCAAAATAACCTACGGACATCCGAATTCACTTCCGGTCACGCTCCCAACTCCAGTATCACCATACAAAGCTATTCCCAAACTTGGAATCCCAAATGGACATCAATAACACTGAAATGCCTTACAGCCCAAACTTATGAAATTCTTCTAAAATGCTATCTTCCATAATATGCGCCGAAACGCTCCCGGGTTATTCAAATCCCGATCCGGACATACGCCCAAGTCCGAAATCATCATACGAACCTGCAGGAACCCTCAAATCCCGATTCGGAAGTCGTTTACTCAAAATTCCAATCTTAGTCAATTTCTCCAACTTAAAGCTTCTGAAATGAGAATTTTCTTTCCAATTTGACTCCGAACTTCCCGAAATTCAATTCCGACCACACCTACAAGTCATAATACGTGAAATGGAGCTGCTCATGACTTCAAACCGTTGAATGACGCGCTAGAGCTCAAAATGACCGGCGGGGTCGTTACATTCTCCAACTCATATTGGAACGGATGTTCGAATTTTGTAAAATTTGACGGGTTCTGAGGTGCGGGCCTGGGGGTCGACTTTTGGGTCAACTTTTATATTTTTATAAAGATTGAAATTTTATTATTTGGAATAGTTCCTTATACGTTTTATGTGTATTTTGAAGTTGTTTTAATTGATTTTGAGCCGTCCGGAGGTCTTTTCACCCGAGAAGTCATTTTAGAGTACCGGGTTGTCGTCTTCGAGGTAAGTATCCTGCCTAACCTTGTGTGGGGGAAATTACCCCTTAGGATTTGAGTCTTCTATGTGATTGTAGCTCGTGTACGCGAGGTGACGAGCGCGTGCTCGGACATATTTGTGGAAAGTTGACCCTTTAGGAATTTTAGATCCTTATATTCATCGAGTATGAATTGTCCTTCGCATGATTTAATTTACCTAATTTCTAGTGTCATCTTTATTTGCTTAAAAGTAGAATTTCTTACTTTTGGATTTATTCCTATTGCCTATTTGACTCCTAATTGACTTATCTGAAGATTCTATCTCCTTTTTATTGCCATGCTATGTTTTCTTAACTGCTTATCTCAAATTGGCAATTATCTTCACCTCATACTATAATTGTTTTGGTCTTAAATGAAGTTATGATTATTCTCTGTTGCTTGTCCTTAAGTGAAAATTGTTGAACATTCTCGTAACTGCTCAACCTTAAATGAAGTTTAGATATTCTATACCTTCGTGACTTTCCCTTATATGGAGTTATCGGATTTGTGTGAGTTCCTTGTTGATTGAACCGTGTATTTGGGTACGACCCTTACATGTTGTTTTCTTCCTTGTTGAGGTGTCCTTATTATGCCTAGTATTCTTCGTTGTGCTTATTCCTTGGGAACTAGCCTTGCTTTTCTTGTGATCAAGGTTCTTGAATTGATGCATCTACCGTGTCTTGTATTATTGTCAATTGTTGCGGTTGTACTTATTGTGATGCACGAGGTTTCTGTCGTGTGATTGTTGATATGGGGTTTGCACGAGGTTTCTGCCATGCCGTGTTTTTCTATTGATATTGCACATGCAGCGTGACAAGGCGGGATATGTATATGTGGGTTGCACATGCGTCGTGACAAGGAGGGAACATATTTATGCACGTGTGGCAAAACAAGGCGGCCACATACTTTACTATTGCACACGTGGCGAGACAAGATGGTCTATGTCAGGGATTATTTGTGATACTTGTGTTGGCCTGGGGGCATTCCTTGTTGTTGATATTGTGTACTGGAACACTTACTGTGCGAGTTTATGCGCGTGGAAACTTATGAGATGAAAGTGTACGTGTTGCCCTTTTGCTTTCCTTATGTTTATTGATTGTTGAAATCATGTTAGGACACTTGCACAAGCATACACGTAGTTAAGTACTACTAATGGATTTAGGACTTCTTGTTGTTATCAAGTATAAATACTCTTGTTGTGCTTACCGTATGGGTGGAAATGATCCAATTGGCACGTGAGTCGTCCGTGCAGTTAGTACTCAAATGATGGCGCAAGATGCCAAGTGTTAGGGTTCGAATATTGGGACCCGTAAATGGTGATTTGTCCAAGGTTCGGAACCTCGTGGAGATGACTACAAATTTGATGTGGAAGTGGTTGAAGTTGTTGATTCATTACATGTACGTGTTGTATATTTACATGCCGAATTTGTTTGCACTCTATTCAGTCTTTGTGTTACTTCATGGTTTTCCGCTGATACTTATTGTTTTTCCTTCTTTACCGAATCCACTGTCTTGTTAGCTATATTGCATAGCCTTTATGTGTATATCATTATTTCCTTGATTACTATATTGATACTTGTTTAGTTTATTAGACCAGTGGGTGTCTTCACTAGTTCTCGTCACTACTTCACCGAGGTTAGTCTTGATACTTACTGGGCACCGCTGTGGTGTGCTCATACTACTTTTCTTCATATTTTTGTGCAAATTCCAGGTTTTGCATAGCCGGTCGTTTGATTGTCAGTAGCGCAGTTGCTGTTGTGGATACTCAAGGTAAAACCGCTTCAGCGATTGCGGTTTCGGAGTAACCATCTTATATTTCCGTTTGCACTGTTGTACTTATTTCTGAACAGTGTATTTTTAGGAGTTTTAGTGTAATTTCTTTAAAGCTTATAACTTGTACTTCCGAATTTTGGGAATACACAATGTGTAAAGAATTACTTATTCAGAAAAATATTAGATTCTATTTATTATTGTTGTTATTCCATGAATATTAGGCTTACCTAGTCCTTAAGACTAGGTGCCATCACGATACCCAATGGAGGAAAATTTGGGTCATGACACGAAGATAGTATTTAAATCTTTTCTGGAAATTCATTTACCAAGTTCGATAAGATATTAAATAATACAAATTTATCAGGAAGGCTACAATTACGGCAAGTAAAGCATGCTTTATTAGGAAAAAAATTATCCAAGGAAAATCAACTCCCTTTCTAGATGATTAAGAAAATAAACGTTAACCTTCTTAGGTATTCAATTACTAGTTCGATAATTTTAACAGTCTAATTTCATTAGCAAAATTACAAGTACAACACNCCCCCCCCCCCCCCCATAAGGTTAGAAAGGAGACTTACATCGCTCCGAAGGTTCACAACAGGCTTCCAAGCCCTTCCGATGACTCACATTGATGCACAATGTCCCAAAACTATCAAAATAACGGGAAAACCAATGAAATATACCCTAATATTGATAACAATTCAATTCATATAAATTCCTAACTCCGATCGGAAAGTTGACAAAATTTCCATCGGTCCCACGTGCCCGGATTCCTAAATTTTTCGAAGATAAATATTACCCATAGCATCACGAATTCAAATATATAATTAACTCTCAATTTCATGCCCAAATTCGTGGTCAAAATCCAAGAATGCAAATTCTAAGTTAATCTTCAAAATTCCCAATTTTTTCACAAACTTTCATGTTCAAATCCATGTAAAAACCTTGTATTTAACTTGCAATGAGTAGAAAAAACTCACCTTGACATAGATGACGAAAATCCCCACTTGAAGCTCTCCAAAAATCGCCCAACAAGAAAAAATGAGAAGAAATTGCCAAAACCTGTTTTAAAATACTTCACTGCCCAGAAACGGCCTTCATCACGAACGCATTTGTGCCCCCGCGTTCACGAAGCCCAGAAACTCAGGCCCATTTATACTCTTCGCGTTCGCATACCTCCGAACGCGTTCCCATAGCTTCCTCGAACCAATACTCCGCGTTCGCGGTCCCCTCCCCGCGTTCTCATAGGCCAAACGGCCCTTGGCCCAGATCCCAGGTTCCTTCTACGCGTTCGCACTGCCTTCACCGCGTTCGCATAAGCCAACACAACAGCCCTCCAAATGTCCTCTTCGCGCTCGCGTACCAACGACCGTGATCGCAATGCACACCAGAAGCACCAGAAAACAGCAACAGAAAAACAGGGAAAAATGATTTGATATAACCCCGAAACACACCCGAGGCCCCCCGGGGACCCCGTCCAATCGCACGAATCAGTCCCATAACATCCCACGGACCTGCTCGAGGCCTTAAATCACATCAAAAAACGCCGAAACCACGAATCGCTCTCCTATTCAAGCTTTATGAACTTTGAAATTTCAAACTTCTACATCTGATGCCGAAACCTATCAAATCACGTCGGATTGACCCCAAATTTTGCACACAAGTCACATTCAACATTAAGGACCTGCTCCAACTTTCAGAATCACATTCCGACCCCGATATCAAAATTTCCACTTCCGGTCGGATTTCTCAAAAACCTTCAAATTTCTATCTTTAGCCAAATGACTTCAAAATGACCTATGCACCTCTGAATTCACTTCCGATCGTGCTCTCAACTCCAAAATCACCATACGGAGCTATTCCCGGACTCGGAATCCCAAACGGACATCAATATCACTGAAATTCACTTCAACTCAGACTTATGAAATTCTTCTAAAATGCTGACTTCGACAATATGCGTCGAAACGCTTCCGGGTCATCCAAAACTTGTTCCGAACATACGCCCAAGTCCAAAATCATCATACGAACCTGGAACCTTCAAATCCTGATTCTGAGGTCGTTTACTCAAAAATCCAAATCTTAGTCAATTCTTCCAACTTAAGGCTTCCGAAATGAGAACTTTCTTTCCAATTCGACTCCGAACTTCCTGAAATTTAATTACGACCACACCTACAAGTCATAACACCTAAAATGAAGTTTCCCATGGCCTCAAACCACTGAATGACGCGTTAGAGCTCAAAACGACCGATCGGATCGTTACATTCTTTCCCACTCAAACCACTGAACGATGCGCTAGAGCTCAAAACGACCGGTCGGATCATTACATTCTTTCCCACTTAAACATACGTTCGTACTCGAATGTGCTAAGGACTGCTCTGAGTTATATGAAATCACTGTTTAACACCTCGTGCACCTGCCCGTGCTACCGCAACCCAGTTGAGTACACTTTCTCGAACAATTCTAAAGATATCCTCTTTTATTTAGGCAAATGGGCCTTAGAACCAGGTTTTCAACATCTGAAATCCTCTGCCAGGTATGTTTCCAATCTATGAACACCGTATCAACTACCACACGATGTACCAGAACATGACTGCATACTTTTGCTGAATTAGCACCATGCACCACATAATTCATCATCTAACCACAATGACATTCCCTGATCCTTAATAGTCAAAATTCCACAAATATAATGCTCCCAATGCACCTCATGACTTCTATATAGGTCCTGCTATAACGCTTACGATACCACCGCAACGGAGGAGATGTGTAAAAGTTTACAACCAACTACAGAGTCAACAAATCATTGAACCTATTCTCTTGCCTAGAATCATCACCTCATTATGAACAACCTAATGGTAATTTTTCTTTAATATACTTCACACAATCTTGTCGCATTGATCCCTGATCCGATAAATCTTGTCTCACCCAGTATGAACTGCTCAGACAACAAGTCACCCCAGACATGACCAACAGTCTCACATGATGCCATAATGCGCCAATAGGCCACAACTCGAACACGATACATAAAGAAATGACTCAGGAAGGGACTACTCAACTCCCGCAACTAATATGAACTTTCCTCAGAAAATAGAAAGTAAAACACAAGAAAAATAAATATAGGGGACTGTACTCAACATCGCGATGTTGTGGTGCGCAACCCGATCCAAGTAACATAACTGTGGCGGCGTGCCACCTGATCCACCCATAAATTCACGTAAGGAGATACACACCGAGCTAAATTGCTCATTACCACAAAATATCGAATATCGGTCACAAGCACGCTAAGTGTATAATACCATCTTGGAGAGACTGATAGAGCCATACGCTACAAAAATCAAGCACAGCTGAGGTGCGATATATATACTCTGAATCTCAAGAGCTATCCTACTCCCATAACATCATCACTAAGCGGAATCTCAACACATAAGAAACTATCAAGTTGTTTCACAACTCACACGGCACAATCATAATATTACATGAAATGGGCGGAGATGGAACAACATCTAATGTTCTAATACCCCTCTATGAGAAGTGCTATACTGAAATGAACACATCTTACTCATATAGAGCCCATAATCATATTTGAATCCATTCACAACCCTCAAGCCGGTTCTGCTCGCACTGCACTAGACTGATAGCCTTATCTGGGTCCATATTAACCCACTTCCTCTCATAATACGCAAGAACAACCATCATAGCCGAGACAAACACCCCACAATCCACAACCAAATGAACCGAATGTCTTCCAGGCATAAATTCTCAAATAAGCAATATTACACTTCTTTATACTCAGTCCAAAGCTTCAATCCATTAAGTGACTACATTCACAGTCATACGATCATCCCGTGGTCACGCTCCCACGACCTTCCACACAAGGTAGCAAGTCTGCACATCCACCATTGGCCACACTAATGCTGTAAAACAAATCAAGAACCCACAACCAGGATGCAAAGCCTCTTTCACCGAACACCGATCTCAGGTGACACTGAAGACAACACCAGCTTACTCTAAACATCCAAATTCCTTTTTGATCATGACATCCTTGTCGACACCGAGCCGCAACCTCGATCCTTACTTCCAGTTACACACTGCTTACCGCACCTAATATGCCAATATGAGATAGTGCAAGAATTCCATCATAACTTCTGAACCATTAATAGGGTGAACACTTCATCATGTAGAAACCTTTTACTTACCTCAATTCAAGAGAACCACCACAACACACGAGTGAATTCCCACAATCACAATACATGCAAATCCTTAAGTAGTAGTCTATACCACCATAACCCTTCAAGAATCCGCCTACACCTGACAGGCCATAATACTTGAATGTTTCCAAATAAAATCTATTACGGCGGCCGACAAGCCTCGCACACACCGCCACAAATCACATGCATAAATTAATCACGCTGAAGGAACTGATCACTGTCGTACATGTGCCATTTCAACCATGGCTAACCAATCTATTTTCTTCCAACTTATCATTCACTTGACTTAGAAGTAACAATAGCCTCATCCAAAAACATTGTGAACCCAAGTCCATTCTCCTCTCGAGTGACTTTATATCACGAGACCACGCTGTCTCAAATCCCGCGGGTCATCTCATACCCTCCAATGCTGCATCGCAAGCCGAAGATAACATGGAACACTCCGAGCCTCCTATCGCGGTCAGCTGCAAAAAGCCAAATTCTTAGCCATGTTGCGGGTTTGAAACCCTCAAACACCGCATTCTTAACCTTTTGAATTCATTGGAACCATTGTTGAGAGTCACCCACTCTGGCTTGGTCCCGAATATAATCAACTTTACGGCTTCGCTGGCACCTGAACACCCACCTTGATAAAGCACCTAACTGAATCCCTTCCCTTGTAAATTACCTCTGTACTAAGCATAAATCATGAATCTTTCCAAAGCCTAAACTTGATTCAATAAGCCCAACCCTGGTCCAATAGGGCCAACTTTTGCACATATTTATCAAATCCCATGCGCAATTACCATTTTACTCATTTCCCCTTAGCTGTAATAACTTGCCAATACACCGATAATCCGCAACCTCATGAGAAGATAATCCTGCAACCCAATTGCAGGCGGTGGGACTCTCCCACTTAGCCTGAAGCTACTCCTTGCACAACTATGGAACCCATTAAAATTCTTTCTTCATTGCTGAAATGATCTTGCACAACCAACCCGTCAAATTCCTCTAAATTCTTCTGTTAGCATTTCATGAACACTCTGAATCTCTAGCATCATTGCTATATTCGACCTCTTACGGAATAGTCAATAGAATTCCTTGCAAAAACTTTTCCAATCATACGACTGCTAACCTGCTCACAGGAGATAACCCACCTTTGGAAATTACATGCTGACACCCAACGTCGTTGCACGGGGAACACTCACTACGACATCAATACCCCATCCTAAGCCCGTTCCCATTCGCTAACTGCACCAGTCCGTTCACTCCTTATGGACATCAACTAAATGCGCGAAAATATCTTCTAATTCACCGTTATATTGCATCCTTCTTCAAGTCAGACAACCCCCTTCTCCGTCGCATCCAATCTTCCGCCGTAATAACCAACATTTCAATTTAAGCCCGCGGAGCCAATCACCGTCCACTAAAATCCTCAAATCACTCCAAAATTCTCCTCAAGATTAGCATCTATCTTACCACAGAACTCATATGCTACGCTGCCCCTCTCCTACTTTAGTTAAACTCACTCCTTTAAGCAACCACCTGACTTCCGCTTCTTACACCTGGCCTCCTAGAAAGGGAACCACTGCCTAGCACTTCTCACATATCTTCCTTCATCTTATGCTGCCCAGTTGTTGCCTCAATTCAGTTTCATCCTCTGTAGCACTTAAACCAGCAGATCACCACAACCTTAAACCTTCCCGAAGATCATCTTTCTTGAGCTACCCACATTGGAAATATCTATTCAAATCCTGAACCACCGCACACCACGACCTCAGACAACTGCTTCTTCAATATTACTTCACAACACTCTGACCCAATGCAACCGAAGAAACTATAACACCGGCGAACTTAACATATTCTACTCGATCAAAGACGACGATATCACATCGCCAATGAATGTTCCACCTTACTTGAAAACACCAAGTCTTATTACTTTATCAACCTGGTCATGCACATTTATAGTCCAATTGCCTTTTCTCCGCCAGAATTAAAATACTGAAATCTCGGAATCACGCTCTGAGAAGACCTCCTTCCAAGTCATTCATCATCCCAACACATGGGCAAGCTTCCTATCACCACGTCAATACCGTGTGGTGACCAATCATAAGCATCATAACAACCTGAGCATAGCCTCAAAGCCATCAGAAACACAACTACTGAGCTAAAACAACATATTATCCTTCCTCAGAGCGACGACAATAGCCCTAACCAACTACGCATGGAAAAACATCACGCACCATATATGTAGTACCATTACCATTCCTCAAATTCCCGATTCATAGCAAGCACTTCATGTCGCGTAAGATTGAGTAGGAAAGAAACATAGGCATAAGCCTCAAAGGAATCAAATCGCACGATGAGGAATCAAGAAGGGAAGTACTCCTAACAGCCCTGTAGCCTCTCAAAGATAAGTATAGACGTCTCTGTACCGATCCACAAGACTCTACTAGACTTGCTCATGACTCGTGAGACCTAAGGGAACCTAGTGCTCTGATACCACGTTGTCACGACCCAAATTTTATTAAGGTCATGATGGTGTCGGACACCACTGCAGGCAAGCCAATCATTAAATAGTTGAATTAGATTCCTATTTTAGCTAATTAAAATTTGATACTTCTCATTTCATTACATGATAATTGAATAAAAATCCGCTAAATAAGTAACGATGGTTTAATAATCCATTTAATAAAATATATCCCAAACTCATCCCAGAACGCAGTGTCACAAGTACATGAGCAATTATCTAAGAATTATACATGTACTACAATACTTGCCCGAAATACAAACTGGACAAGGAATTTAAAATGAAATACAATACGTCTGAGGGAGACTCTGTCGGCTGCAGGTCGTCTCAGGATGGTGCAGCTCGTCTAAGTCTCCAAGTCAGCCATATCACTGCGTCAAGCAGAGCCACTAGCTATGAATGTACCTGTGCAATAAAAAGGCACAACAAGTGTAGCATGAGTACGAAAACAACGTGTAGTCAGTAAGTATCCCGCCTAACCTCGAATAGGTAGTGACGAGAGGTCGAATTTGACACTTGCTAGAGGTCAATTTAATAAAATCAAGGGCGACACTAAGCATGGATATCATAGGCAATTTAATAAGTAGTGACAGGGAATAGAAACTTCTTTCACATTTAAAATTTTAAATCTTCGTCATTTCAGTTTACAATTTATAATTTTCAGGCTAGTAATCAGGTAAAAATCACAAGTACGCAGTAAATATCATGCGCAATCAATGCCGAGGGTCGAACGGCCCGAACCAACAATAATAAAATGTGCACTGCCAAAGGGTCGAACGGCTCGAACCATAGATGCATCTATTACCCCGCTCGCGAATCGATCATGCGATGCGGTCATATATAATAATAGAGTTACCCTGCTCGCGAATCATACATGCGACTCATATACTCATAGATACACATATTCACACATTAAATTCACATTTTATCAGAAAAATAGTTACTCAAGGAAGTGATAAAATTCTCTTTTTAATGGACTCGAAGATAGTATTTAAATCTTTTCTAGAAACTCATTTGCTAAGTTCGATAAGGTTTTAAATATTATAAATTTATCAGTAAGGCTACAAGTACGGCAAGTAAAGCATGCTTTATCAGGAAAACAATTATCCAAGGAAAATCAACTCCCTTTCTAGATGATTAAGAAAATAAACTTTAACCTTTTTAGGTATTCAGTTACTAGTTCGATAATTTTAACAGTCTAATTTCATTAGAAAATTACAAGTACGACACGTAAAGCATGCTAGTGGGTCCTAGACTACCCAGACACAAGCATAATAGTNCCCCCCCCCACAAATAGTAGCACGTATTCAATTGGTTCACCTATGGGGACAATTCCTCCTCACAAGGTTAGAAAGGAGACTTACCTCGCTCCGAAGATTCACAACCGGCTTTCAAGCCCTTCCGATGAATCACATTGATGAACAACGTCCCAAAACTATCTAAATAACGGGAAAACCAATAAAAATATACCCAAATACTTGTAGCAATTCAATTCATATAAATTCCTCACTCCGATCGAAAAGTTGACAAAACTGCCATCGGTNATCATGCGATGCGGTCATATATAATAATAGAGTTACCCTGCTCGCGAATCATACATGCGACTCATATACTCATAGATACACATATTCACACATTAAATTCACATTTTATCAGAAAAATAGTTACTCAAGGAAGTGATAAAATTCTCTTTTTAATGGACTCGAAGATAGTATTTAAATCTTTTCTAGAAACTCATTTGCTAAGTTCGATAAGGTTTTAAATATTATAAATTTATCAGTAAGGCTACAAGTACGGCAAGTAAAGCATGCTTTATCAGGAAAACAATTATCCAAGGAAAATCAACTCCCTTTCTAGATGATTAAGAAAATAAACTTTAACCTTTTTAGGTATTCAGTTACTAGTTCGATAATTTTAACAGTCTAATTTCATTAGAAAATTACAAGTACGACACGTAAAGCATGCTAGTGGGTCCTAGACTACCCAGACACAAGCATAATAGTATCTACGCACGGACTCCGATTAACTCGTGCGTACGTAGCCCCCCCCCCCCCC
>ML409023.1:0-36594 GCA_005239525.1 Nicotiana knightiana | reverse complement strand
GTGCGTACGTAGCCCCCCACAAATAGTAGCACGTATTCAATTGGTTCACCTATGGGGACAATTCCTCCTCACAAGGTTAGAAAGGAGACTTACCTCGCTCCGAAGATTCACAACCGGCTTTCAAGCCCTTCCGATGAATCACATTGATGAACAACGTCCCAAAACTATCTAAATAACGGGAAAACCAATAAAAATATACCCAAATACTTGTAGCAATTCAATTCATATAAATTCCTCACTCCGATCGAAAAGTTGACAAAACTGCCATCGGTCCCACGTGCCCGGATTCCTAAATTTTTCGAAGATAAAGATTACCCATAGCATCACGAATTCAAATATATAATTAACTCTCAATTTCATGCCCAAATTCATGGTCAAAATCCAAGAATGCAAATTCTAGGTTTTTCTTCAAAATTCCCAATTTTTCCAAAAATTTTCATGTTCAAATCCATGTATAACCTTGTATTTAACTTGGAATGAGTAGAAATAACTTACCTTGACATAGATGACGAAAATCCCACTTGAAGCTCTCCAAAAATCGCCCAAACAAGAGAAAAATAAGAAGAAATGGCCAAAACCCGTTTTAAAATACTTCACTGCCCAGAAACGACCTTCATCGCGAACGCATATGTGCCCTCGCGTTCGCGAAGCCCAGAAACTCAGGCCCACAATTTTACTCTTCGCGTTTAAATACCTCTGAACGCGTTTGCATAGCTTCCTCGAGCCAACACTCCGTGTTCGTCGTCCCCTCCCCGCGTTTGCATAGGCCAAATGACCCTTCGCCCAGATCCCAGGTTCTTTCTAGGCGTTCGCACTCCCTTCACCGCGTTCGCATAAGCCAACCCAGCAGCCCTCCAAATTTCCTCGTTGCGATCGCGTACCAACGACCGCATCGCGATGCACACCAGTGGCACCAGAAAACAGCAGCAGCAAAACAGGGAAAAATGATCTGATATAACCCCGAAACACACCCGAGGCCCCCCGGGACCCCGTCCAATCGCACGACTCAGTCCCGTAACATCCCACGGACCTGCTCGAGGCCCCAATTCACATCAAACAACGCCGAAACCACGAATCGCTCTCCAATTCAAGCTTTATGAACTTTGAAATTTAAAATTTATACATCTGATGCCGAAACCTATCAAATCACGTCCCGATTGACCCCAAATTTTTTACACAAGTCACATTTAACATTACGGACATGCTCCAACTTTCGGAATCGCATTCCGACCCTGATATCAAAATTTCCATTTCCGATCGGATTTCTCAAAAACTTTCAAATTTTTATCTTTAGCCAAATGACTTCAAAATGACCTACGGACCTCTGAATTCACTTCTGATCGCGCTCTCAACTCCAGAATCACCATACGGAGCTATTCCCAGACTCGAAATCCCAAACGGACATCAATATCACTGAAATGCACTTCAACCCAGACTTATGAAATTCTTCTAAAATGCTGACTTCTAAAATATGCGCCGAAACGCTCCCGGTTCATCCAAACCACGTTCCGAACATACGCCCAAGTCCGAAATCATCATATGAACCTGCTAGAACCTTCAAATCATGATTCAGAGGTCGTTTACTCAAAAATCCAAATCTTAGTCAATTATTCCAACTTAAGGCTTCTGATATGAGAACTTTCTTTCCAATTCGACTTCGAACTTCTCGAAATTCAATTCCGACCACACCTACAAGTCATAACACCTGAAATGAAGTTGCTCATGGCCTCAAACCGCTGAACGACGCGCTAGAGCTCAAAACGATCGATCGGGTCGTTACAATATTATATATAAAACACATTTTATAAATTATTAAAAAGATTAGTACATTTTTTATAAAAATAATAAAAAGTCTTATCTCTTTATAATTTTGATGAATTCACAATTATAATTTAGTAAAAGAAATTATATTATTTAAATTTTCAGTAAATATAAAATGAGAAAACTAATCAAATATTATAGTAGAAATGAATGAACGAAAAGAAGAGGATAAAGATAATTTTTTAATATTTATATTTTAAATTAATTAATAAACAAAATATATATAAATAAATAACACTCAAGAAAATTATTGATAAATTTAGAAAATTGAAGAATTTTAAGTAGTATAACATAAGTATAAATAAATAAATAAATAAATATATATATATATATATATATACTGCGGATCGCCTCCGGATGATGCAGCTCGCCTAAGTCTCTGAATCCTCCACATTGCTATGAAAGTACCTGTGCAATAAAATGCACAGCAAGTGTAGCATGAGTACAAAAATAACGTGTACTCAGTAAGTCGCCCGCCTAACCTCAGAGAGGTAGTGACGAGAGGTCAAATTAGACACTTACTAAAGGTCCATTTAAAATATTTAAGAGTGACATTAAGCATGGTTTTATCATAGGCAATTTATAAAACTGGATTTAAATATCTTTCAACTCCGTTCACGTTTAACACTTTATATCTTCGTCATATTAACAATTAATCAACATGGTGATTTAATCAAATAATAATAAATTGACGGGAAGGAACAAATAAAAATAATAATAAATGTCAACTTATTTTGAATATTTATTATTTCATTCTTATTTTGAATATTTTGAATTTTAACCAAGTGAATTTTTAATATTATATTATAATTGATTCGACTTTATTTTCTAATTTCTTTCATCATCGATGGTCGTTTTTATTGAAATATATCTATTTAAGCCAAAAATTTTGTCAACCAGAAGATAGTTTTACTTGTATGATGAATTTGAAAAATAATGAAATTAATTTTTTTTGCTAATTCACTATTCCAAATACTTAATTATTTATTTTCAGCAATAAAAGATACAAATTATATTTTATTGATTTAAATTCTTAATATTAGCTCATATCAAATTTTAAATATTTGATTATAATTATATTTTATCGAATAAAAATTCTTTTGTCAAATTGTAAGATAATCAAATGAGTGGGAAATAGTTTTTTATATTTCGCTAAGGGACTTCGTGCGTTTAATATAATATAGCTTAGTTACTATTTTATTATTTAATGTAGTGTACATAAATATAATAAAATCTATACAAAATCAAAGGATACAAATCATTATAGTAATCAAATAAATTATTTATTTCTTGTTTATTTTTTATTCAATTAGCAAGTACTTAGTTTCATTTACTAATGTAATTTTTTTTATTAATTTTTCAATTAACTTAATATTTTAATACTATTTCTCTTCTAGTAGAATATACATATATATTTTCTTACTCTGGATATATATATATATATATATATCCAGAGTAAGAAAATATATATGTATATTCTACTAGAAGAGAAATAGTATTAAAATATTAAGTTAATTGAAAAATTAATAAAAAAAATTACATTAGTAAATGAAACTAAGTACTTGCTAATTGAATAAAAAATAAACAAGAAATAAATAATTTATTTGATTACTATAATGATTTGTATCCTTTGATTTTGTATAGATTTTATTATATTTATGTACACTACATTAAATAATAAAATAGTAACTAAGCTATATTATATTAAACGCACGAAGTCCCTTAGCGAAATATAAAAAACTATTTCCCACTCATTTGATTATCTTACAATTTGACAAAAGAATTTTTATTCGATAAAATATAATTATAATCAAATATTTAAAATTTGATATGAGCTAATATTAAGAATTTAAATCAATAAAATATAATTTGTATCTTTTATTGCTGAAAATAAATAATTAAGTATTTGGAATAGTGAATTAGCAAAAAAAATTAATTTCATTATTTTTCAAATTCATCATACAAGTAAAACTATCTTCTGGTTGACAAAATTTTTGGCTTAAATAGATATATTTCAATAAAAACGACCATCGATGATGAAAGAAATTAGAAAATAAAGTCGAATCAATTATAATATAATATTAAAAATTCACTTGGTTAAAATTCAAAATATTCAAAATAAGAATGAAATAATAAATATTCAAAATAAGTTGACATTTATTATTATTTTTATTTGTTCCTTCCCGTCAATTTATTATTATTTGATTAAATCACCATGTTGATTAATTGTTAATATGACGAAGATATAAAGTGTTAAACGTGAACGGAGTTGAAAGATATTTAAATCCAGTTTTATAAATTGCCTATGATAAAACCATGCTTAATGTCACTCTTAAATATTTTAAATGGACCTTTAGTAAGTGTCTAATTTGACCTCTCGTCACTACCTCTCTGAGGTTAGGCGGGCGACTTACTGAGTACACGTTATTTTTGTACTCATGCTACACTTGCTGTGCATTTTATTGCACAGGTACTTTCATAGCAATGTGGAGGATTCAGAGACTTAGGCGATCTGCATCATCCGGAGGCGATCCGCAGCTGACAGAGTCTCCTTTGTACTCTATTTATTTCATTTAAATTTCCTTGTCCAGTTGTATTTCGGATAGGCTTGTAATGATTGTTAAATTCTTAGAAATTGCTCATGTACTTGTGACACCGGGTTCTGGGATATGTGTTGGGTTATAGTTGTTAAAGTGTAGTATTCAAACAATTTTTCCTAATTGACAGATTTTTATTTGGTTATCATGTAATAAAGTGTAAGGAAATGTTTTCATAAATGTTTTAAACCGGAAAGTTATTTCAATTAATTAATGATTCTGTTTCCTGACATTAATGTCCGACGCCATCACGACCTTAGAAATTTTGGGTCGTGACAAAATCGTTATATATTTTTATTACAATTCTTCAAATAATCATCAAATTAACACTAATTAAAAAAAGTTTATCTTTCTTTAAGAGCTATTGGAATGAACAACTAGGTCATATAGTTTACAGGAAAAAATCAAATAATTAAGTAACAACGTAAGGTTTAAAACTGACTAATACTGAATGTGTATTTACAACCAATAATTCATTACGTATACAAAAAACTACAGAGGTCCACTTATTGGAATAGATGAAAACTTCTTCCAAAAGTCTTTTTAATAACTTTAAATCTCTGTTATTTCAATCGATAATTTAATATTTCAGGCCAGTAATCAGGCAAATATCATAACAACTACGCAACAAATATCATGCGCATGCAATGCCGAGGGTCGAACGGCGCGGACCAACAATAATAAATTGTGCACTGCCGAAGGGTCGATCGGCTCGAACCATAGATGCATCTATCTGCCCCGCTCGCGAATCGATCATGCGACGCGGTTAAAATAATACGGCTAGCCTATCGCGAATCATACATGCGACTCAGGTGCTCATATGAATACATACACAAATACAAGGTCTTCATGCTCGCGTATCACTCAAGCGACTCAGGCACCCAAAGTTACACATATCCACATAATAAATCTGTATTTTATCAAGAAAACAGTTTTGTTTTTCAGGAAAGTGGAAAAATCCTTATTAAAAGAAACATGAAATATAGGTTTCAAAATCTTTGTTTTTGAAACTCATTTGTCAAGTTTAGTGATACTCCATGATACAACCCAGTCCAGGTACACATATATCCACAACGGGACCAATTCTCTTTCTAGAAGATTAACAATATGAACTGTAGCTTTATTTTAGACATTCAATCACGTTTTCGGTCATATTGGCAGTTTAATGTTATAGGCAGGGTTACAGGTACACACATAAGGCATGCTAGTAGGTCCTAGACTACCCGGACATGGCATAATAGTAGCTACGCACGGACTCCCATCACCTTGTGTGTACGTAGCCCCCGAAGATAATAGCATGTACTGAATTAATTCACCTAGGGGGACGATTCCCCCTCACAAAGTTAGAAAGGAGACTTACCTCGCTCCAAAATTCCAACACCGGCTTCCAAGCCCCTCCGATGACTCCAACGGACGCACAACGCTCCGAAACTACCACATAACGGCAAAGAAATAAGAATCCATCCTAATAATCACAACAAATTCAGATTATATACTTCCCCAACCCCGCTCGGAGATAACCTCGGGCCCACGTGCCCGAAAATCCGAAATTCTCGAAGATACATTCTACCCATAGCCCTACTAGTTCAATCATGCAATTTACTCCACATTCCATACTCAAATTCGTGGCTAAATTCTAAATTTACATTTTCTAGGTTTCTTCAAAAATTTCCCAAATTTCCTACAAATTTTCATGTTCAAATCCATGCAAGATCACATATTTAACTTAGGAATGGGAAGAATTCACTTACCTAGTGATGCTTGCTGAAAATCGCCCTCTTGAAGCTCCCAGAATCGCCACACCAAAATGAGAGAAATGAAGAAATGGCCAAAAATCCATTCTTAAACACCCCACTGCCTCCAGCTATTTTCGCACCTGCAGTGCAATAGCCGCTTCTGCGGCTCCGCACCTACGGAAATTCCATCGCAGGTGCGGCTCTGACTCATACCAGCAACTCCCGCTCCTGCGATCCCTCTTCGCACCTGCGATTCCGCAATTGTGACTAAACTCCTGCACCTGCGGTCAAAGCCTCGCAGGTGCGATTACACCAGATGACAACAAGCTTCAGCCCTTTTTCCAACTTCAACTTTGATCTGTTAACCATCCGGAATCCACCCGAGGCCCCTGAGACCCCGTCCAATCACACCAACCTATCCTAAAACATGACACGAACTTGCTTGAGCCCTCAAATCACATCAAACAACGCCGAAATTACGAAACGCACTCAAATCCAATTCTTTAAGAACTTAGAATTTCAAACTTCTACATCCAACACCGAAAGTTATCAAATCACACCCGATTGACCTTAAATTTTGCACACAAGTCATATTCAACATTACGGACCTGCTCCAACTTCCGGAATTGCATTCCGACCTCTATATCAAAACTTCCACTTCCGGTGGATTCTCAAAAACCTTCAAATTTCTATCTTTAGCCAAATGACCCCAAAATGAACTACGGACATCCAAATTCACTTCTGATCGCGCTCTTAATTCCAGAATCACCATACGGAGCTTTTTCTAGACTCGAAAATCCCAAACGAACATCACCCTCACTGATATACACTTCAAGCCCAAATTCATGAAATCCTTCTAAAACGCTAACTTCCACAATTGTAACGACTCGGTCCGTCGTTACGTAGAACTTGAATTTTTATTGCTGTCATTGACTTGTCATAAATTGGTTATTCTATTATTGATGTGTTAGAGTCGATAGGCTTGAAATCGGAATGGTTAAATGAGAATTCAGTAACTTAGTCTGTAAAGATAGCCTTATAATGGGAAAAGTCAACTAAGAGTTGACTTATTGGGAAACGACATCGGAATATGGATTTTATGGCTCGGATAGCTTCGTTAGGTGATTTGGGACTTAGGAGTGTGTTCAAAATATTTTTGTGATGTCCGGTGTAGAATTAGGCTTGAATTGGCGAAAGTTAGTTTTTGGCGATTTTCGAGTGGCAGTGGAAAATAGGATATCGAGGTCAGGATGGAATTCCGACAGTTGAAACAGGTTCGTAATGTCATTTTGGATATGTCTGCAAAATTTCAGGTCAATAGGAGTTGTTTTGGGTAGTTTCGGCATCGTTGGTAGAATTTAGAAAATTCAAAGTTCATAGGCTTGAATTCGATGTGTTTTTGGGGTTTTGATATGTTGTGTTTGATGTTTCGGAGGCTCGACTAAGTTTGAATGATCATATATGATGCGTTGGTATGTTTGATTGGGGTCCTGAGGGGCTCGGGATGGTTTCGGGTTGTTAACGGGGAGTTTGGAATGGTTTTGTCACTACTGATGTTTCTGTTGCTGGTGTTTTCGCACCTGCGGATGGGGAGCCGCAGGAGCGGACGTGGCACCGCAAGTGCGGAAGTTTGGCTGAGTGAGAGGATTCCGCAGGTGCGAGTTAATTGCCGCACCTGCGAGGCCGCAGGTGCGGGAGGTCGATCGCGTGTGCGAGATTTGAGGTCCTTGAGGTTTTCCGCAGGTGCGCACCTGAGATCTGCAGGTGTGGTTCCGTAGGTGCGAGTAAATGGTCGCAGGTGCGGAATTACTGGACAAAAAATTATAAAAGCGTGCCTTCGCAAATTTTAGCCATCTTTTTCAATATTTCATCCGGGTTTGAAGCTTTTGGAAGGGTTTTGAAGAGGGGATTCGATAGTTCTTCATTGAGGTAAGGTTTTTGGATTCTAAACTCATTTATATGTGATTAAAGGTCGGATTTATGGTGGAAAATTAGGGGAAAATCAGTGCAATTTGGGTAATTAGGGCTTGGGATTTATAGTCTTTAAAATGGGGATTTGAGGGGTCATTTGGACTCCGAATTTAGTGTTCTTTACATGTACGGACTCGTGAGATGATGGAGAACAGTTTTGTATACAAATTTCTGAGTTTCAGGACGTGGGCCCGGGGCTCAGGTTTGAGCAATTTCGGGATTTTTGAGTATTTTTGATACATTGCGATTGGGATTAGTTACTTAGCATATTATAATGATATACATCTGATTGTTGGTAGATTTGGAGCACTCGCAGGCCGAAATTAGAGGCGAGAGCACTGCGGAGTAGTGTATTAGCCGGTTTTGAGGTAAGTAACGCTTCCAAACTTGGATCTGAGGGTTCGAAACCCCAAACTATTTGATATTCGATGTTAATTAAGGTGATGCACTTGCCAAGTGACGGGCATGCAAGCGTACACCGAGTGTTTGTAGCCTAGCTCACCCCATGGCACTGTCTAATAGTTATTTCAGGTTGATATTTCAACTGTGGTGGCATTTGCCTTGAATGCAATAGAATTCATGTTAAGTATAATTGTTAAGGCTTCACGCCGATATGTTCAGACCGGAACGGTCGATTATTGTTGTCTCTATTTATGATTATTGTTTTCATGTACTTAGTCCTGTTATAGTATATGTTTCATGCCTCTGTCTCGTAAGTTGCTAGTTTATTCTATATTATCATTCGTTTGGGTTGATTTTCATATGTTAGAGCATTGTGAGTGAGACTGGAAGGTACTGACTGAGTGAGGCTTGGAGCCTGGTTTTGAGACAGTTATGAGGTCGGACTACACATCACAGCGACCCTGGAATCATGCCTTTGTTGGCTTGATATAGAGCTTGGGCTAAAAGGAGCCCCTCCGGAGTCTTTACACCCCCAGTGAGCGCACAGATATTGAGGGATGGATCTTCCCTGGACATGGATCTTGCCCGAGTATTATGTTCCGGAGATGGATCTTCTCCGTGGGGGCTAGATCGGCTTTTTTCCTTAGTACTAGGTGACTGTGTCACTTGTGATTATGTATATCCGGATGGATTTTCCCTGGGCCGGAAGGCCGTATTCTAGTACTAAGTGGACCACCTTATGAGAGTTGGATTACTGAGTGCACATCATTATTCATTCTATATGAACTCATGCTAGTATGTAGGGCTACAGTCACAAACTGATGCATCTTGTTTATTTTTTGATATATATTACTGTCATGTCCAAGTTAGATATTGTTTTTGAATTATCGGAGGTTTAGTCCGTCACTACCTCTCAGTCCGTAGTTTGGTTTCGTTACGACTGAGTTGATGTACTCACGTTACCCCCTGCACCTTGTGTGCAGATCCAGGTACAGCGGGATTCAGCTCTGGTCAGTGAGTAGCAGCATTTTTCATCAGAGTTGACGAGGTAGCAGCTGGTGACCGTGATCTCGTCTTCTCTTCCTTTTCTACCATCATATTTATTTTCAGACTATGTTGGTCATTTCTTTTTGGTTGTATTAAGTATTAGAATCTCATGATTGTGTGACACTAGATCCGGGGTTTGTAGGATTTGGGTTTTAAATTTCATAAACTGGTTTCCAAATTTTGATTTATTATTATTTTTATCCACAGACTTGTTAAGAAGGATATTTTTATTGGAAATTGTATTTAGTTAGATAAAGAGGGTGGCTTTCCTGGTTCCACGACAATCGCCATCACGACTCCGAAAATAGGTCGTGACAACAATATACGCCGAAGCACTCCCAGGTTATCCAAAACCCGATCCGACCATACGCCCAAATCCGAAATCTTCATACGAACCTGTTGGAACCTTCAAATCTTAATTCGGAGGTCGTTGACTCAAAATTCCAATCTTAGTTGATTTCTCCAACTTAAGGCTTCTGAAATGAGAATTTTCTTTCCAAATCAATTCTAAACTTCCTGGAATTCAATTCCGACTACGCCCACGGGTCATAATATCTGAAACGAAGTTGTTCACGACTTCAAACCGTTGAACGACGCGCTAGAGTTACATTCTCCCCCACTTAAACCGACGTTCATCCTTGAACGTGCTAAGAACTGCTCTGGAGTTACCTGAAATCACTATTTAACACCTCGAGCACCTGCCCGTGCTACCACAACCCAGTTGAGCACAATAGCTTGATCAAATCTGGAGATTCCTTCTTTATTCCATATAATAAGCTCAGAATTCATTCGAGCACCTGAAATTTTCTCTAGCCAGGCCTAGTTCCAATATATAAGCACTACATCAACTAGCACACGATATACCAGATCATAACTGCATACCCTTGCTGATTCGGCACCATGCACTACATAAATCATCATCTGACCACAATGACGCTCCCTGAACCTTAATAGCCAAGGTCCACGAATCTGATACTCCCAATGCACTTCATAACAAATGTACATACACACTGCTATAATGCTGACGATACCACCACAACGGAGGAAATGTGTAGAAATTCATGCTCAACTGTAGAGTTAACAAATCCTTGAATACCTCATTTTGACTAAAATCATCACTTCATTATGAACCTGAATAATGATATTTGTTCTTTAATATACACTTCACATAACCTCATCGCACTGATCCCTGATCCGATAATCTCGTCTCACCCAGTATGAACTGCTCAGACAACAAATCACCCCAAACATGGCTAACAGCCTCACCATACCACATCGCGCCAATAGACCATAACTCGAACATGATAATAAGAAACAACTCAGGACGGAACTATTCAGCTCACGCAACTAATATGAATCCTTACCACAAAATAGAAAATAAATACATATTAACCCTTCTCATCATCATACTGTTGCAGCATGCAACCCGATCCAAATAACATACCCATGGCGGCGTGCCACCCGATCCCATCATAAAACTCACACAAGGAAATATACACAGAGCTGAATCGCTCACTATTACAAATTACTGAATATTGATCACAAGCACGCTAAGTGCATAATACCATCCTGGGAAGACTGATAGAGCCGTATGCAACAAAACTCAAGCACAACTGAGGTGATATATATATATACACTCTGGATCTCAAGAGCTATCCTGCTCACATAACATCTCGCACGACACAATCATAATAACACATGAATCTGACGAAGACAGAACAACACTCACTGTTCTAATGCCTTTCCATGAAAAGCGCTCTACTGAAAGGAACATTCCTGGCTCATACGGAGCCCATAATCATATTTAAATCCATCCACAAACATCGAGCCACCTCGCTCGCACCAAACTTAGCTAATAGCTTTTGCCTGGGTCCATATTAAACCACCTTCTCTCATAATACACAAGAACAACCATCATCACTGGGACTAACACCCCATAATCTATAATCAACTGAACCGAACGCCCTTCATGCGTAAATTCTCAATTAAGCAATATTGCACTTCTTTATACTCAGTCCAAATCTGAAATCCATCAAGTGACTACCTACCACACTTTATACAATCCTTTCGCGGTCATGCTTCCACGACCTTCCACACAAGGCAACAAGTCTGCCCATCTATAACACCGACCAAACTAAGGCCGCAAAACACATCAAGAACCCATGACCAAGTACAAAGTCGCTTTCACCGAATATCAATCTCAGGTGACACTGAAGATAACACCAGCTTACTCTGAACTTTCAAATCACTTTGTCTTGCTCTTCCGAGCTCATGACATCCTTATAAACATCGGACCTAAATCTCGATTCTTACTCCCAGCTACATACTGCTTCCCACACCTAGCATACCAACATGAAGTAGCGCAAGAATTCCATCATAACTTTCGAACCACCAATAGGCTGAACACTTCACCATATAGGAACTTTTTACTTGACTCAATTCAAGAGTACCATCTCAACACACGAGTGAATTCCCATTATCACCCAATCATGAAATTCCTTAAGTAGTAGTCTATACCACTATAACCCTTTCGGGGTCCGCCTACACCTGACAGGCCATAACACTCAAAGGCTCCCACATGAGATCCATTACGACGGCCGACAAGCCCCGCACACACTGACACAAACCACATGCATAACTAAATCACATCAAAGGAACCGATCACTGCCGCAAATGTGCCATTTCAACCATGGCTAATTAATCTATCTTCTTTTAATCATCTTCAGTTGCCTCAGGAATAATAACAACTTCCTTCAACCCATAGCAAACTCAACCCTCACTCATCCCGAGTGACCTTGATTCACAAGACTATGCTGCCCAAATCCCGCAACCCGTCTCATACCCTTCCGATAATCTTTTCTTCTATCCGGAGTCTATTTCTCTCACTCCTCCAATATTATCCTGCATGCTGAAACATATCATAGAACATTCCAACCATCCTCCTTTTTCTCAGAGATTACTCTGCAAAAGCTCGATTCTCGATCATACTGCTTCCTAGAACCCTTAAATGCCGCATTCTTAACTTTTAAATTCACTAGGACCGCTATTGAGAGTCACCCATTCTGACTGGCCCCGAATACAGTCAACTCCAAGGCTCTCCTAGCACAGGAACACCCTTTTCAATGAAACACGTGACTGAGTCACTATCCTTATAACTCGCCCATGCCTTAAGCATAAATTCTGAATCTTCCAAAGCCTAACCCTGATCCGACAGGGCCAACTTTTGCACATATTCATAAATTCCCACGCACAATCACCCTTTACTCCTTTCCCTTAGCTGAAATAACTTGCGAATACGCCGACAATCCTACAACCCAACTGCAGATAGTGGGACTCCCCCACTTAACCCGAAGCACTTCCTTGCACCACTCTAGACCCTGTTGAGATCCTTCCTCCTTTGATAACACGATCTTGCTCAACCAATCTGCCCAATTCTTCCAAATTCTCTTCCTAGCACTCCCTAAATACTCGAATTCTCTAGCATTATTCACACATTCTATCTCCTACTGACTAGCCACTAGAACCCCTCACAGAACCTGCCAACCCCGCCATTGCTAACCTATCCCCAGAAGACAACCCACCTGTGGAAATCACCCGTGCACACCTTCCAACAATGCTGAAATGTATGCTCTCTGCGACTTCAATACCCCATCCTACGCCCTGCTTCATTTACCAACTTACTAGCCCGTCCTCTCCTCATGGAAATCTATTAAATGTGCGACAATATCTCCAAATTCCAAGTTATGCTGTCGTTCCCCCACTCTGCGACTGCTTGACTTCCGCTTCTTACACCTGGCCTCCTAGAAATGGAACCACCGCCTAGCCTCATTCCAGGATCATTCCTTGTAGCTCTCAAACCAGCAGATCACCACGACTTCAAGCTCTCCGAAGATCATCTTTCTCTAGTTACCTTCATTACCAACCCTTACCCGATACTGAACCGCCGCACCTCACGATCTCTGCCAACCACTTTCTTCAATACTCCTTATCGATACTCGGACCCCACGCAACCGAAGAAACCATAGAACCGACAAACTTAACACATTCCATTCGATCAATGACAACGACTACACGTCACAGGTGCATATCCCATCTCACTCTGCAGACACCAAGTCTTACTACTTTATCAACCCCAATCGGACCATTAATAACCCAAATGCCTTTCCTCTGCCGGCAATAGAATACTGAAATCTCGAAATCACACTCTGAGAAGACCTCCCTTCAAACCATTCATCATCCCCAACATACGGGCAAGAATTCTATCATCATATAGACACCGCGCGACAACCAATTGCAAACATCATCACTACCCGAGCATAGCCTTAAGGCTCCCAGAAACACAGCTACTGAGCTGAAATACATATTACCCTTTTAAAGGGCCATAACAAGAGCCACAACCAATTACACATGGAAGCATCTCGGATTACATTCGTAGTACCATTTCCATTCCTCAAATTCCTGATCCATAGCAAGCGTTTCACGACGCATAAGATTGAGTAGGAATGAACATAGGCATAAGCCTAAAAGGAATCAACTCGCACGATGAGAATCAAGAAAGGAAATACTCCTAACAGCCCTGTAGCCTCTCGAAGATAAGTACAGATGTCTCTGTACCGATCCGCAAGACTCTACTAGACTTGCTTATGACTCATGAGACCTACGGGAACCTAGCGCTCTGATACCATGTTGTCACGATCCAAAATCCCTAAGGTCTTGATGGCGTCGGACATCAATGTCAGGCAAGCCAATCATTAATTAATTGAAATAACTTTCTGGTTTAAAACATTTATGAAAACATTTCCTAATACTTTATTACATGATAACCAAATAAAAATCTGTCAATTAGGAAAAATGGTTTGAATACTACACTTTAACAACTATAACCCAACACATATCCCAGAACCCGGTGTCACAAGTACATGAGAAATTTCTAAGAATTTAACAATCATTACAAGCTTGTCCGAAATACAACTGGACAAGGAAATTTAAATGAAATAAATACAGTACGAAGGAGACTCTGTCAGCTGCGGATCGCCTCCGGATGATGCAGCTCGCCTAAGTCTCCGAATCCTCCACATTGCTATGAAAGTACCTATGCAATAAAATGCACAGCAAGTGTAGCATGAGTACAAAAATAACGTGTACTCAGTAAGTCGCCCGCCTAACCTCATAGAGGTAATGATGAGAGGTCAAATTAGACACTTACTAAAGGTCCATTTAAAATATTTAAGAGTGACACTAAGCATGGTTTTATCATAGGCAATTTATAAAACAGGATTTAAATATCTTTGAACTCCGTTCACATTAAACACTTTATATCTTCGTCATATTAACAATTAATCAACATGGTGATTTAATCAAATAATAATAAATCGACGGGAAGGAACAACTTCTTCCAAAAGTCTTTTTAATAACTTTAAATCTCTGTCATTTCAATCGATAATTTAATATTTCAGGCCAGTAATCAGGCAAATATCATAACAACTACGCAGCAAATGTCATGCGCAGGCAATGCCGAGGGTCGAACAACGCAGACCAACAATAATAAATTGTGCACTGCCGAAGGGTCGATCGGCTCGAACCATAGATGCATCTATCTGCCCCGCTCGCGAATTGATCATGCGACACGGTTAAAATAATAAGGCTAGCCTGCTCCCGAATCATACCTGCGACTCATGTGCTCATATGCATACATACAAAAATACAGGGTCTTCCTGCTCGCGAATCACTCAAGCGACTCAGGCACCCAAAGTTACACATATCCACATAATAAATATGTATTTTATCAAGAAAACAGTTTTTTTTCTCAGGAAAGTGAGAAAATCCTTATTAAAAGAAACATGAAATATAGGTTTTGAAATCTTTGGTTTTGAAACTCATTTGTCAAGTTTAGTGATACTCCATGATACAACCTAGTCCAGGTACACATATATCCACAGCGGGACCAATTCCCTTTCTAGAAGATTAACAATATGAACTCTAGCTTTCTTTTAGACATTCAATCATGTTTTCGGTCATATTAGCAGTTTAATGTTACAGGCAGGGTTACAGGTACACACATAAGGCATGCTAGTAGGTCCTAGACTACCCGGACATGGCATAATAGTAGCTACGCACGGACTCCCGTCGCTTCATGCGTACGTAGCCCCCGAAGATAATAGCATGTACTGAATTAATTCACCTAGGGGGATGATTCCTCCTCACAAAGTTAGAAAGGAGACTTACCTCGCTCCGAAATTCCAACACCGGTTTCCAAGCCCCTCCGATGACTCCAACGGACGCACAACGCACCGAAACGACCACATAACGGCAAAGCAATGAAAAATCATCATAATACTCACAACAAATTCAGATTATATATTTCCCCAACCCCGCTCAGAGAAATGACCAAAATGCCCTCGGGCCCACGTGCCCGGAAATCCGAAATTCTCGAAGATACATTCTACCCACAGCCCTACTAGTTCAATCATGCAATTTACTCCACATTCCATACTCAAATTCGTGGTTAAATTCCAAATTTATATTTTCTAGGTTTTTCAAAAATTTCCCAAATTTCCTACAAATTTTAATGTTCAAATCCATGCAAGATCACATATTTAACTTAGGAATGGGAAGAATTCACTTACCTAGTGATGCTTGCTGAAAATCCCCCTCTTGAAGCTCCCAAAATCGCCACACCAAAATGAGAGAAATGAAGA
This sequence comes from Nicotiana knightiana, assembly GCA_005239525.1. NCBI lineage: Eukaryota > Viridiplantae > Streptophyta > Magnoliopsida > Solanales > Solanaceae > Nicotiana > Nicotiana knightiana. The sequence goes on along the minus strand of ML409023.1, from coordinate 20,322 downwards.
AATGGCCAAAAATCCATTCTTAAAACACCCCACTGCGTCCAGCCATTTTCGCACCTGCGGTGCAATAGCCGCTCCTGCGGCTCCGCACCTGCGGAAATTCCATCGCAAGTGCGGCTCTGACTCAGCCCAGCAACTCCCGCTGCTGCGATCCCTCTTTGCACCTGCGATTCTGCAGGTGCGACCAAACTCCCGCACCTGCGGTCCTTCAGCTCCAACCCCAATCTCGCACCTGCGATGCCCTTAGCCGCACCTGCGGTCAAAGCCTCGTAGGTGCGATTACACCAGATGACGGCAAGCTTCAGCCCTTTTTCTAACTTCCACTTTGATCCGTTAACCACCCGGAATCCACCCGGGGCCCCCGAGACCCCGTCCAATCACACCAACCTGTAAAAAACATGACACGGACTTGCTCGAGCCCTCAAATCACATCAAACAATGCCGAAATCACGAATCGCACCCAAATCCAATTCTTTAAGAACTTAGAATTTCAAACTTCTACATCCGACGCTGAAACCTATCAAATCACACCCAATTGACCCCAAATTTTGCACACAAGTCATATTCAACATTACGGACCTGCTCCAACTTCCGGAATCGCATTCCGATCTCGATATCAAAACTTCCACTTCCAGTAGGATTATCAAAAACCTTCAAATTTCTATCTTTAGCCAAATGACCCCAAAATGGCCTACGGACATCCAAATTCACTTTTGATCGCGCTCCCAATTCTAGAATCACAATACGTAGCTATTCCCAGACTCGGAAATCCCAAACGGACATCACCCTCACTGATATGCACTTCAAGCCCAAATTCATGAAATCCTTCGAAAATGCTAACTTGCACAATATACGCCGAAACGCTCCCGGGTTATCCAAAACCCGATCCGACCATACGCCCAAGTCCGAAATCTTCATACGAAACTGCTGGAACCTTCAAATCTCGATTCGGAGGTCGTTTACTCAAAATTCCAATCTTAGTTGATTTCTCCAACTTAAGGCTTCTGAAATGAGAATTTTCTTTCCAAATCAGTTCTAAACTTCCTGGAATTCAATTCCGACTATGCCCACGAGTCATAATATCTGAAACGAAGCTGCTCACGACTTCAAACCGCTGAACGACGCACTAGAGCTCAAAACGACCGGTCGGGTCGTTATAGATTTCGATCATGTTAGATTTAATATTATGTAACAAAAATGACAACAATATTTGTAAGCTTACCCCAACGAATATTCCCTTCAAATTAATATAAAATATATATGCTCAAACTTTTTACGTGTGAACCAGTTTTTTCTAAAAACTACATGACGACCCTCTTTATCACAAATCTCTAAAAAATATAATTATTTTTATTGATGGCATTTTGAAGAATCATAACAAAAATATATAATAAATATCATAATTTAATTACCAAAAAATAGATATATCAATCATTTTAGATTCAATATCATGTTACAGGAATTACTACAATTTTCATAAGATTTTTTCAAAAAATATGCCCTTCAAATTAAGAAGAAATACGTGTTCTCCAATAGAAATGTATATTGATCATTTTGCCTTTTAAAATTAAATTTTAGAATTTTCATAAAACTAATTATTTTCAAATACAACAACAAATGGAGTTAATCAATATTAGAATTATTTAAATACTAATTCCACTTGAATAATGATATATCGAAATTAAATATAGTCTTTCAAATATAATTCTGAGTTATTCTCCAATGTATTTTACTAGCTTATTTTAGTATTTCTTTTGAATGTCTTTCCTCATTTTCAGGGCACTTTGATTTTGTGTTCATATGAAATTCATGGATTATTAGTTGTTTGCTATATGTGTGAAGTTCTATCCACTATTTACGTTTTCAATGACTATGTGTACTAATGAAACTGAAAAGGAAGCTGCCAACTTTATTTATTAAAAAAGTGGCATAAATTTTAAGTTGAACTATAAACTGATGATTGAGGATTTCTATGAGACGTTTTTTTCTTAATTGAATTAGTTATATGTACAATGTCAATATTAATGACTATTATCAGGAACTTATACTTTTATTTCATAAATCAAACACTCATTGAGTTAGGATACACGTGCGCGTAACCTGAATGATTTTTTTAATTATATTGAACTAAAAATTCTTATTGGATAAAAATTATAATTACAATTAAATATTTAAAAACTTGGAATGAGCTATTATTAAGATTTGCATCAACAACAAAAAATCTCTTTAACATTAAGAACAATCCTAATTAACCAAAAAAGAAAATAAATTATAATATAGTAGTAAGAGTCAAACTGTTAAAAATGCAAACTTAAAAACAATAAGAATGAAACATTAGAAGACAAAATATATTCTAAGTTAGTTGCCATTAATTAATTTTCTTTCGGGTATTCGTTCAAATAAATGACAACTCCCTATAGTTTTCTCTGTACAAAGTTACTTATTTTAAAAATTAACTTAATGTAGACATTTTAAAACTTAGCATTTGATAACTTGATATACATTTTCTTCATGTACACATATTTTACTGATTACGCTAACTACACGTGTAACACACGTACACTAAAACTAGTATTTATTAAAATAATATAATATATTAGATCTGTTATGAAACAATAAAAGAAGAAGAAAAATTTGCAGAGAAAGAGGGAGAGGGAATTATTATTGAATTTTGGGATCAATTATAATGGAATAGAACCCCTCTATTTATAGGGGAAAAGTGACTTAGCCACCAAGTAAAATCCCTAAGATCTCTCTAAAATATAGACATTCACCTTAAATAAAAGTCTGTTTATAACACTCCCCCATTGAATGTTTATTCAACAGACAATGTGCCTCATTAAAACATTAACTAAAATAAAATCTAGTGGGAAAAAATTCTAGAAAAGGAAAAAGAGTACACATGTTTAGAAATACGCCTTTTGGTTACCTCATTAAAAACCATGCAAGGAAAACCGAGTGGGACAAAACCTTTGTAAAGGAAAAAGAGTACAACGTGTATTAACTCCCCCTGATGAGAGCATCAATTCACATCCTTGAGCCTTCGCATCCCAATCTTGTGCACTAGCTTCTTGAAGGTTTACGTCGGTAGAGATTTAGTGAATAAATCACACATATTAACTCCAATGAATATGTTTCACCTTGAAAATTCTCGCTATCACATTATCATGCTTATAGTTATAGCAATATAGAAATGTGCACAAATTGTACTTAGGATGTAGTACTTCATGACCAAGAATTTATATGCTTTAAGCAATTTAAATTCTTCACGGATTGTCATATAAGTTAAATCATATAAGTCATATGGATGGACTTTAGATGCATATCAAGTTCTATGTCATGCTAGACATATAAGATAGATAAAAGTGATTGCACTCGTCATTGACTCTATACTTAGTGTTTGAACTACATGTCCAAAACTATATGTCTTTCATATGAAACCATTTCTATTTGAATTGTGTCTCTTGTATTTGGCCAATATTTTTATGTTTGTATTTGACAGACTTGAGGTCCTCATCTATACTTAGTGCTATCATAGATGTCGACGATGAACATTTTATATCGGTTCCAATCTTTTTTTCATAAAGACATAACATAGAGATCTCTTTATTCATATTTTCAGGTACCTGAACCTCTCCAGAGATTTTATAAAGTGTTATGTCATGTGATCTTCTAGATCACTTGCCTCCTTATTATGATCATTTGCTCATCTTCTTTATCAAGAATTCTATTTGAAACCGATTTGTCTATATGCTTTAAGCGTATCATAGACTTTGTCCTTCTAGGACTTATTTTAATATGAGCTTTTTCAATAAGAATATAGTTACTTTCTTTGGGTCAGCAAATGCGTTTGGCATGCTTTGCATTGCAGATGAATTATCCTTTTATGAACTTCAAGTTCATAGTATCTTCAAGGATCTAGAAGTACAAATGATAATTCATTCAACGTAACCTTTTCTCAACTGTTTATTTTGTCTCCCCCTCATGTTAGAAAAGCTACCTTTATCCCTCAATTTTGGGAATCCATCTTTGTGCATTATGGTGTTAATCAAAATATACACCGCACATCAATAATAATAATATGAAATTATTTGGTTCCTAACCCTGAACCACTTGTGAGGGGAGAATGTAATATACTTTCGTATATAATGTATATCAATCTGATATAAATAACTTTGATCTCATAAGTAATAGTTTAGCTATTTAGTGCAGGCACTCAATGTTGGTCCTAAACGCACACGCAAGTATACGTGGTCGTACAAGTAATATAATGATAAATCGAGTGTCGAACCCACAGAGACTTGTGTAGACTGCTCACTAATTCACTATAATTGTTATTTACTCAAGCCAAAATAAAAATCCAATAATGTAACTATGCTATACTACGATTCTAAGAAATAACTAATTATCAAGTAACGAGTTGATTATTGCGTATTCAATAGAGACAAATATTCCAGGGTTGTGATTGTTTCACCATCCGTATTGTGTTCTAACTAACTCTCCCTTTGGTTGCTAATTAATCAATAAATGCTCTCATAGCCTTCTCCCGAAGCACTACTCGCCTATTCTCAATAGATTAACGCCTATATTCCTATGAAACTAATCTATCAGAATGCATTAAGATTACAATGTTTAATTAAGCACGGTGACTAGGTATATGCCTATCCTAACCACAAATCTGCTCCCCTGAAGGGTTAAGATCGCGCTCTCTTCAACTCTTCTCTAATCTATACACAACTTTCCCAAGCATAGCATAAATAGTATATAGAACCTAACTGTTGGTCAGACAATTAAATAATTAAATACAAAATTGAAGAAACAACCATATATTGAGTGAACTATAATCAAGGTTAAGTTAATGTCGAATAACAATATTCATGGCTAAATCACAACCCCAGAACAATGGGTGTTTAGCCACTCATTCTAAAATCAAACAATTGCATAAGTGTTGAATTAATTGTAAATACTAGAAAAAGATGAAAAAACTGAGAATCCTCTGCTCCCTAGCAATTCCGTGTGTATCTCCCCTCCAAAGTGGCGTGAATCACCTCAAAAATAAGCTTAGACTTGCTTATATACGTGTTGGGTAGGTCTAGGGCCGAAATAACCGTGTCCCGGACAAAATAAGAGAAAATCCCGTCACCGGTGCCCTGGGTAGAGCCAAGCACCCACCAGGGAGCTAATCCTAATTTAGGTACTGCCCACAGCGCCACAGGTGGTGCTCGGCGCTGCCTGTGGCACCCAATTTCGTAATTTTCCCGGTTTCGTCCGTTTTGGCTCTAATTTCGCGTGTTTCGTCCCCAGTTGATCCCGAATCATTCCTACACATAAAAACACTTCAAATTAATATAAATAATCACATTTAACATCTAAAACTCACGAAACAAAAGTAAAATATGAGGCGATACACATACAAATATATACACTTTAAGCTAAACATTAACACCCCACACTTAGACTCTTGCTCGTCCTCGAGCAATGGGATAATCTACTACCCTTCAACACGTACAAAGTTCATTACCAAGGATTATTTTACTTTTCAATCACACACCTTACCCCTTGACTATGTTCGATACCGGCATTCAAGTATGAAAATACAAAAATTCACATTCTTCCCCTTTTTAAAAAAATTCCCAAGTATAACTACTCTATCAATCATACCAACAACCTAATTGCAACCATCCAACCTCAAGAGTCAACTTGCAACCACTAAGCCCTCTCAATTCACGCACCTACCCAACAAGAAAGTTTACAATATTACCAATCATTCATGAGATCATGTGTCCTCACCAACAAACGAAAGAGTGAATATAACTAGTCCCCACATTCAAATATGCTTTTTGAATATAATTTAAGGACATCACACAATTTCACGCACTCTCACAAAGAATTCATATGCATCCCGTGGTCGTACCATAAGCTTGCTATTAATGTAGATCTCTACTAATTTAAGTTAGCCAAATCTAGGATCAATTAGGACTTTTAAGGTTGTAATGTAGGCTAAGGGACGGGTAGGATATATTTAGGAATAGTCACTAACCCGCCTAAGCACTTTAATACACTAGCTTCACAAATCAACACATATTCTTCTCAACCAATTCCTTTGCCACAACTCATATTCAAAATAGCCCTTTTTCAATTAAGCACTTCTATATTTTCACTAGCATAAATTAATAAAAATTGGAGGTGTGTATCTTTTTGTACATACTTTTACTATCATTTTCTTTCTCTTTCTTTCCTACACACACCCCATACATGAAGATTCAATGGCTAGTGACTTTTGAATACAATTTTAGTACACCAACGGGCCCTTCCATGGCTCCACTCAAAAGCTACTCCCCAATATCTCACCTTACTTCTTTTAGCGACTAAGTGCCTTAGGAGAAAGAGGTGCAAAAATCTCAATTTAAGAACAAAATAGGGGTACGACTTGTAATGTGGGTGCCCAAGAAAAGGTCTAAAGGCTCAAAGGGGCTAACAATGGAAAATTTATTTCTTATGTGTCAAGCACATCCATGATCAAGAAAGAAAACGCCTACGTCATCTCCTAGACTAGCATAACCTACAATTTCGCTTAGATTAACACACGGGGCAAGTTCTAGACTACGATAGCATAGAAAATCACTAAACCTCACTCACACATTGCATATGACTCAATCACAACGGTTTTGTTCAACTCTCAAGTCAAGCAAGCACACATAATTGAGAGAATTAAGCAATATTACACTATGTAGCATACAAGTCAAGCAACTGAGCTAAGGTGTCACACAATAGGCTATTTAATTTTTCTTAGGCATCACAAGTTAAACCAAATACAAGGGAAAGCAGAATGTATGTCATAACCTAATATGCCGACACCAAACATGTCAATGGGTATCTCAAAGTTAATCAGTTTCTTCATAACTATTTCTAGAAAAAAAATTAAAGTGCCCGGTTCGAGCTACACCCTTGGAAAAGAACCGGTGCCCAAAGAAAAACCAAGAGATACTACCTACTTATCCTAAAAAATAAAAAAACCTTTTTGGTGTTTTTAAATCGGACTTTATCCCTCAAGAAAATTGTCCAACAGATCCATCGTCGGGGAAAATCCGAGATTTTTCTATTTTTTTATTTTTCTTTTCGTTTCTTAACTAAAAAAAATAATTTTATACAATTACACTTCACTTCAGAAAGTAGTTTCCCCACCCCACACTTATGTTATGCATAGTCCTCGATGCATGATCACAAAAAAAAAAAATTAAACCAAGGGTGAGAAATACTCCCTGAGACCCTCTCGGGTCTAGCTCGGACATGATTCTCAATCTTTAGAGTCGGGATGACCCCACACTTAAGCTAAAATGTGCCCCTCAGCTTCAACTTTGGGTACTCAGACTTCCCCTACTCTGCAAAATAAAAACAACACAAAACTCGACACTTAAAAAAAATAAAAAAAAATAAAAGATATACAGGATGGGTTGCCTCCCAAAAAGCTCCTTGTTTATAGTCGTGGCACGACTCTGCTACTCTGCTCAGGCTGCGCGCTTTCTCTTCTTCTTTCTCCCATGAAGCCTAGCCTTTTTGCACGCTCTTAACAGGTCTCCTTTTTCATCTCTGGCTCTTTTCTCAATTATCTTTACACCCTCAGCTTGCAACACCACCTCCTCTGGATCACTGCCATTCATATAAGGACTCTGCTCTATCCCCTTCACGTCGACCACAGTAATCATGCACAGGTCCTCATAATGCTTTAGGAGTTTAAGTGCCTTGTACACATTAAAAGTGACCCTCACATCAATAATTACTCCACCGGTAGCTAAGAATGGTCGCCCCAAAATAATGGGCACTTCCTCATCTTCCTCGTAATCAAGAACAATAAAGTTAGCAGGGAGAATAAACTTCCCCACACGAACTAACACACCCTCAATAATTCCTTCTGGCATAACTAGTGACCTATCTGCTAACTGTAAAATGATTGTGGTAGGTCTAAGCACCCCCAATCCGAGTTTTTTGAACAAAGAAGAGGGCATAAAATTTATACTAGCCCTTAAATCACACAGGGCTCTACCAACTTCTTGTTTTCCAAGAGACAAAGGAATTGTGAAACTCCCAGCATCCTTTAACTTAGGAGGAAGTTTACTCTGAACTCTGGCACTGCACTCTTCAGTAAGTGCAACTGTTTCGAACTCTGCATGTCTTCGTTTATTTGCCACAATATCTTTGAGATACCTTGCATACTTAGGAACTTCTTGCAAAATTTCTACCAAAGGCAAATTCACACTCACTTGGCTCAACATATCTAGGAATATCTTGTACTTAGCATCATCTTTTTGCTTATGCGGTCTTTGTGGAAATGGAGGTAGTGGCCTTGTTTCAATTACTGGCTTGGGCCCTTTACTATCTTTCTCATTCCCCTCAACTGGCTTGGGAACTAATCCTCCTTCAGGGTGAGATGTATTCTTCTTTTTCTTTGGAACTTCTTCTAGTACTCTTCCATTTCTCAAGGTAATCTCATTGACTTGAGCTTTAGGATTGGGCTCAATGTCACTTGGGAGAACCCCTGTTAGTCGGGTATTTTGGGAACTGGCAAGTTTCCCCATTTGACGTTCCAAGTTTCTCATTGCTACTGCTTGGGCCTGGTGATCAGCCATTATTTTCTGATTAAAAGCAAGTTGGTCGTTCATCATTCTCTTCATAATCTCCTCAAGGCTAGTTGATTGTTCAGCCTGAGGTGGTTTCTATTGTTGTTGAGGTGCTGGAGGCCTGTCTAAGTGCCTTGATTTCCACCCCAAAAGAAGTTTGGGTGGTTTATCCAGTTGGGGTTATAAGTGTTCCCATATTGATATGCTTTCCCCCTATTCGCATTACCCACAAAGCAGACAGACTCTGAATTAGCTGGGCACAATTCACTCGGGTGACCCTCTCCACATACTTCACAAAATACTTGAACCTGTTGTACTGGTTGGACCTGTTGCAGTGGTTGAGACTGTTGCTTGTTAACGATCAGGATCATCTGATTGACTTGGTTAGTCAATGTAGAGATCTGAGCTGACAATGCTGAGACAATATCTAGTTTAAGAACCCCTGGTCACTTTTGAACCACATTCCTTCCCATCTCACTTTGCCACTTTGGATTGCTTTTGAAAAATTTATTCAATAATGCAAATATTTCATCATAATTCTTCTCCAATACCTGATCTCCAGCTGCTGCATCTACCACAATTTTTGTTTGGTGATGGAGCCCCTCAATGAAAGTGTGAACTAACACTTCGTTTGTCTGATTGTGATGAGGACAGTCTCTGAGTAGCCCCTTGAACCTTTCCCATGCTGAATATAAAGATTCGCCTGCTTTCTTTTTAAAGGAGACTATCTCACTTCTGATATTTGCAGTCTTTCCTGAAGGGAAGAACCTTGCTAGAAATTTTCTCGCCAAATCATTCCATGTTGTAATGGAATTAGCTGGTTCTGCCTTTAGCCATCGCTTTGCTTCGCCCAACAAAGAGAATGGGAAAAACGTGAGCCTCACATAATCTGGCGTGACCCAGTTAATGATATAAGTATCACTAATCTCCAAGAAGTTTAGAATGTGCTGTTGTGGATCCTTGTGTGGAAGGCCCATAAACTGCCCGTTTGCATGAAGTAGCTGGATCATGCTCTGTTTCAGCTCAATGTGCCCAGTGATTCTGGGCTTCACGATGCTGGAGGTAACATTAGCAATACTGGGCATTGCTACCTCCTGAACAACCATGTGTTGTTCCTCTGCCATGTTCACAGGAAGTTGAATGAGGTCCTGAATATTGTCTGTATCCCTTGCTTCCCTCAACCTCCTGTGAAATGTTCTCTCAGGTTCGGGGTCAAAGCCGTCAAGTCTGTCCTGGCTTCTGACCCTACGCATTCAATCAAATTTCCTGAGATTAGAGCACCCGATCAAGTAACATTAGACTAGATGAAATAAACAATTATAGTAAAAATTAGAAAGTAATCTATATTCAAGTCCCCGGCAACGGCGCCAAAAACTTGTTGGTCCCAAACGCACACGCAAGTATACGTGGTCGTACAAGTAATATAATGATAAATCGAGTGTCGAACCCACAAAGACTTGTGTAGACTACTCACTAATTCACTATAATTGTTATTTACTCAAGCCAAAATAAAAATCCAATAATGTAACTATGCTATACTACGATTCTAAGAAATAACTAATTATCAAGTAACGAATTGATTGTTGTGTATTCAATAGAGACAAATATTACAGGGTTGTGATTGTTTCACCATCCGTATTGCATTCTAATTAACTCTCCCTTTCATATAATTCACTCATGGTTGCTAATTAATCGATAAATGCTCTCATAGCCTTCTCCCGAAGCACTACTCGTCTATTCTCAATAGATTAACGCCTATATTCCTATGAAATTAATCTATTAGAACGCATTAAGATTACAATGTTTAATTAAGCACGGTGAATAGGTATATCCCTATCGTAACCACAAATCCTCTCCCCTGAAGGGTTAAGATCGTGCTCTCTTCAACTCTTCTCTAATCTATACACAGATTTCCCAAGCATAGCATAGATAGTATATAGAACCTAACTGTTGGCCAGACAATCAAGCAATTAAACACAGAATTGAAGAAACAACCATATATTGAGTGAACTATAATCAAGGTTAAACTAATGTCGAATAACAATATTCATGGCTAAATCACAACCCCAGAACAATGGGTGTTTAGCCACTCATTCTAAAATCAAATAATTGCATAATTGTTGAATTAATTGTAAATACTAGAAAAAGATGAAAAAACTGAGAATCCTATGCCCCCTAACAATTCTGTGTGCATCTACCCTCCAAAGTGGCGTGAATCCCCTCAAAAATAAGCTTAGACTTGCTTTTATACGTGTTGGGTAGGTCTAGGGCCGAAATAATCGTGTCCCGGGCAAAATAGGAGAAAATCCCGCCACCGACACCCCGGGTAGCGCCAGGCACCCACCAGAGCGCTACTCCTAATTTAGGTACTGCCCACAGCGCCACAGGTGGTGCTGGGCGCTGCCTGTGGCACCCAATTTCGCAATTTTCCCGGTTTCGTCCGTTTTGGCTCTAATTTCGCGCGTTTCGCCCCCAATTGATCCTGAATCATTCCTACACATAAAAACACTTCAAATTAATATAAATCATCACATTTAACATCTAAAACTCACGAAACAAAAGTAAAATGTGAGGCGATACATATAGAAATATATACATTTTAAGCTAAGCATCACTCAATAAATTATTTTGCTAAACCAGTTGTGATGTAAACCAACTTATCAAGATAAACTATCTTGAATAGAAAATATAAAAATTATGTTCTAAATTAAATAATTGATCAAGTTACCTCGCAAATGTCAGGTTGCGGTTAATAATAATCGTACATGTAACCATATCATAGATGCATCTTATGTGATATACATGGCAGGTGAATAAGCCAATATTCACCTTTGATAAATTTCAGGATTCAAGGGATTCAATCCCAATTTTAGTTGGTCTATTAATTAATGGTAACAAACAACATAAGATGAATTCGTAAAGAACTTTCTAGTTCTTTAATATCTACCCATGTGAATTCTCTTTCATTTTTGCACATCATACTTAAATTAATATGGCTAAACCAATTATACCAACTGGATAAATTATCAATATTGATAAACATTAAGATTACACAATGATGTGTGCAATTATGAATAAACTCCAAGTTTATTATGATATAGTTTTTTATACAATAAACTTCTACTTTATTGTGGCTTTCTTTTGTTTGTGTAGTACAAACTGGAGAATAAAGCGGATAGCTTTTCGCATACATACTACCCCGCTACAAGTTGTAGTAATAGAAGATATTAAATCTTTCATTTATTTATAGTCTCAGTATAACCAATCGCTTTCACGAATACTTTAGACTAAATAAGTTTCTTTGAGACTTACTACAACACAATAAATTGACATGATAATCAATTGTATTCCTCCAAAATAGTAATAATTGGCTCTTCCAGAGCTCTCAATTAATTTGGTACTATCACATATTCATCAACATCCATACGGTGAATAAACTTTTAAGGAGAAAGTTTACCTTTATGGTCATGGTCAAAATTATATGCAAGATCTATTTCTTGCATTACTGTTATCCTTTAGTAATCACATTGCCAAAATATTTTGGCGTACAATAGGTACGTGACCAATGACCATTAATGCCATAATAATGACATTATTTTCTTACATCATCTCAAACCTCCTTCTAGAGATTAGTGTGGTATATCCACTACCACTAGCACGTTCATATTCTTCCAAGAATGAATATGTATTCATAAATCAGATGTTGTCATATTCACATCATGAATGGACCATAATCATCTATATGTGCTTTACAAAATCTCATGTCAAATCGATGACAAATATTACTTTCACAGAGTGAAGAATTATTTTGAGAATCTTTATTATTCTCATTATCACAATGATGACGATTATAATTTCATCTATTGCCACGTCCACATCCATTGATACCTTCACTGTAATAATTTTATCTTCTTTCAGACTTATCACATATTGTTATCACATTCTCTTAAGGGGACTCAGAATGAAGCAAATTCAATGGGACGTGTTTCCACTTCTTTGCCCACAATCATACATGAATTTGATCATGGCAAGGCGTAGAAATTTTACCACTTCGGGTGATTATAATTTCTTGCAAACTCTATTAGAGTTATAATCAAAGTTTATTGTCTTTGCTTGTATTTAAAATCAAATTATAGAATTTGAAGAATTTAAAAGAGAAAAATAAAATAAAATACTTACCTTAAATCTAGAATTTAATCATGACGTAAGTTCATGAAACAATTGAGAATCATTATGCTTAATTCCAAAGTTTATACTCAATTGGTTAGAGTCTCGTGTTGATAACGTGTTATGAAACAATAAAAGAAGAAGAACAATATTGCAGAGAAAGAGGGATAGAGAATTCTTATTGAATTTTGGGATCAATTATAATGGAATAGAAACTCTCTATTTATCGGAGAAAAATGACTTAGCCACCAAATAAAATCTCTAAGATGTTCTTTTATAAAATTAATATTCCGTGAAACTATGCACTAGTTCTACCACTAATAAGTAATAGCAGAGGCTGGGAATTAGGAAAAGATATTTTCGTCAGCCCCGGAACATTATGTGGCAGGCTTATACCAAGAAAAAACAGCAATTTATCCATGATAGGCCAGTGGTTGTTTTTCTTGCTCAGAACCCTTCCCCACTAAAATCCACATTTTTCCATCCTAAAGCAGTAAGCGTACGTCTGTTTTGGCTTCCAAATTTCAGTGAATACTTAATATTCCAGCAAGATTTCTCTAATTTTGTTTGATTAGAGATGGAAGGAAGTGCAATCAAGGAGGAAAAGGAAGCGGGTATCAGTCAGAAGAAGAAAATATTTGTAGCTGGTGCAACTGGGAATACTGGGAAGAGAATTGTTGAGCAGCTTTTGGCTAAAGGTTTTGCTGTTAAGGCCGGGGTTCGGAATGTTGACAAGGCTAAGTCTATCTTACCTGAAGCAAACCCTCTTCTTCAAATTGTGAGTATTTTTTAATTTTTGGTTCCTCAATTTGTGATTTATATTTGCTATAATTTGGATGCATAAATGGCTAGCTTTAAGTTCTTAATATTACTATTAATTCAAGAATTGCTCCTTCTTACATAAAGTATCTGTTTGATCAATACTAATGAAAAGTGAAATGACAAATTCTTAAGTAGGATGGAGTTGTTATTGAAACATATACACATTTACAGGAAAATCTGCTTTAATTTGTTTACATGTGGAGCTTAACAAACTTGGTGCTCAGATAATCCAATTTTTTCTGTTGCTTAACATATATAGTTTTAAGTGCATGAGACTTTTGTATATTCAGTTGAACAAATTAATATTACAAATCTAGGTCTAAATTTTTTAATAAGTTTGCCTCCATAAGAGTTTTGTTGTATGGGAACTTTCACTCAATTCATTAATAGGACAGTTTTCTCGGATCATATCTAGAGGATTTAGGAACAAGTACTACTATTTAATTTATATCATGGAGAAAGCCTCACTTTCTAAACTAGGAGCCTCGAATGTAATTATACATTCTTACCCGCTTCTTCTTATTACATGTCTTGCCTTGTCATTCTTACTCAGGCTATCAAATTATTTATAGGATAATTGGAGATAAAATGAAAACCTTACACCTTCTCTACAGGGAATTTCAGTTTTTAGTGTAGGGTGTACCTTTAACCTTCTAAGTTTAGCCTACAATAAGTCTAAATTTCATTCTCAACATTTATAGGACTTGGTGCTACTTGAACACTACAACACTGCTTTATGGATTCCTAGTTTAGCTATTCTGATATAGGCTAAGAAAAGCTCAAATACATTCTTCTGCACATGGGGAAATAGGGAGTATGAAGGGAACATATACCTTCTCTGATAATGACAAACTTGTTCTAGACACCCCCCCCCCCCCAACCCCAACCCCACCCCCGCCCCCAACAAACCCACACACATAACCCCCTTGGGATCTCAATATTGTTGTGATTGTTTTCAGGTGAAAGCAGATGTGACAGAGGGATCAGCTAAACTTGCCGATGCTATTGGTGATGATTCAGAGGCTGTAATATGTGCTACAGGCTTCCAGCCTTCATTGAACTTGTTGACACCTTGGAAGGTTGGTGCTAGGAGTCGTGTATTTGAGGTTTTGTAAAAGCGTATTGTATGTCTCAAATAGCTAAAAGTTAGTGGAGTTGACAAACCAACCTTTGGAACTTTCAATCTAGAGCTTCATTCTGGAGTTAAGTTGAAGCAAAGATTACAGTATCAGCTCTTAAGCTCTATACTCTTTAGCTTTCACTTGGGATCTAGAGCGTTAAATGAAGAAACATATACAGTACTTGACATTTGGATCCAAAGAAATGCTCCAAAAGACTCCCCAACAAGATTTAGAAACTTTATTTGAAGAAACAAATACAGTGTTTGGCAATTCTATTCCGTGTAATGCTCCAAAAGATAACGACTCAGCCGCATTTCAGCTTTCAATTCTCATTTGCTGACAGCTCAACTTCTGTTCCCAATTACCTAGGTACTCCAATAATTCGGCACCACTCATCTTTCTTCTTTTTGGATCTTTGTTGTCAGAATTGGTGGTATTATGCATAAGTGGAATGAAGCTGAGTTGAGATTAGAAGATTTTATGGTGCCTAATCTCCCCCAACTTGCTTGGGATTGAGAGTGGGTGTTACTATTTTCGTTTTCATATCTATGTCATTGAATTAGCAAAGCGTTAGATATCCTCCATTAGCGTTATCCATGTTCACATGCAGATGTCCTGTAACTTTTCATCTCAGTTGTAATAGTTGTGTTTTTCTTTGATTTTAAATGTGGTGAAAGTCAGCTAATGTATCCTATCATTGTTTTACTCTTTCAGGTCGATAATTTTGGCACAGTGAACCTTGTGGACGCATGTCAAAAACTTGGTATTGATAGGTTCATCCTTATAAGTTCAATTCTCGTCAATGGGGCTGCAATGGGTCAGTTGTTCAATCCAGTTTATATAATCCTTAATGTTATGGGACTCGTATTGGTAGCAAAGCTTCAAGCTGAGAGATACATACGTAAATCTGGCATCAACTACACAATTATTAGGCCTGGTGGGCTAAAAAACGATCCACCACAAGGGAATATAGTCATGCAACCAGAGGTAACATTATGTAGTTTACTTCCTCTAGTGTTCCATTTCAATTTTGTGTTTTAGAAGTCTTTTTTGGCATATAATGTTCTGCTCTCTCTTCCGTCAATGTAGGACACCCTTTTTCGAGGCTCAATATCCAGAGATCAGGTAGCTGAAGTTGCAGTTGAGGCATTACTCCATCCAGAATCTCATTATAAAGTCGTGGAGATAGTGGCAGGTACTGACATCCCTAAACGTCCATTCGAGGAGCTCTTCGGTTCAATAAAACAGCAGTGACTTGTAAAGATGCAATTTTTATTCTCTGTCCACTAAAACACTTACTTTGATATGTACAATGTGCAACATTTCTCGTGTATATCAGTAAATGATGATGCTGTTGTGATTTGAACTGGGTAAAAGGTCTGCAAATGATCCCCCATATATTTCTCATTACAGATGCTCAAAACTTTGTCATACTGGCTCCGGGTTAACCCTCCTATTTTCTTGGACCTTGTTACTGAAATGGCTGGAAGTGAAAAGATGTAATTTCATACTAGGAAGGAAGAAACACAGTTGACAAAACACCTACATTTCCCTGTGAATAAGCTCTTGCACTAAATTCACAGCACTAGTGAAAGATAAGAGAAAAAGAATTACAATTAGTATTATTTCAGTCAGATTTCCCCGTTAAAAAATTACGCATGTTAATGTCTGTTTGCTATTTAATCGGGAGGTGATTCTAGCTTCTTGTTTGATTTCCATACCAGTAGTATTTGTGTTGCTCTTGTATTTTGTTATGCTTAGTTTTCTTTTACTATTTGTTGTTTCTGTTTCTTATTTTATTCCTATTCTTGTTTCTTTCTCTTCGGTTGATCTATTTTGGTGTTATTGTCACTGCTTGCTGCTATTGCTTCTTTTTCATTTTTCCTTGAAATGAGGGTTTATCGGAAACAGTCTCTCCACCCTCACAAGCAGTGACGGAGCCACTCATTGGCAACGGGAGTCAATTGACACTCCTTCGTCGGAAAATTACACTGTGTAAATACATTAAATTCTTAATTTTATATGTATATACTATACATTGACTCCCCTTGATTTTTTCGTGTGCTTACTTATTTATATTTTGACTCCCCTTAATTAAAATCTTGACTCCGCCACTGCTCACAAGGTACATGGGTAAGGTCTGCATACACTCTTCCCTCTCCTGACCCAATTTGTGGGATTACATTGTTGCTGTTGTACTAGCTTCTTGTTTGAGCACTGTCGATGTCATTAATGTTTTAATTATTTCCATGATGACCAAGTATTCACAGGTTAAAAATAGAACTTGAAGATTGTAACAGTAATAATTCAACTTCAAAATGGAGTTAAATTCTCATAATTAAGATGATGAAATCCCAACAAAGCAGTGGCAAATACAAAAAATTTGAAAATGAGAGAGGAGAAAAAGAAAAGAAAAAAGTTTGATTAGAAGAAGAAAGCAGCCATAGAAGCAAAGGCAGCCATTAGTACAGGGACAAACAAAGTAATGGCAGCACTCTCCATTGAAGGTGAAGGTGCAGGTGCTTCTTCTCCAGCAGCCATGGCTTCTCCAATATTCCCAAAAGCCACAAGCATCATAATGGTGAAAACCATAGCCAACTTCTTGAAATCTTTCATTTTTTACTTCTTGTTTTCTTCAAGAATTTTCACTAAAAAGCAGTAAAGAAAAAGAGAACTCTTAGAAATGAAGAAGATATGATTGAAAGTGACTGCCTTGAGTGTGTAGCAGCCATGGTTTTTATAGGAAGAGTTTAGGTGAAGAAAACAATAATTCTCCAGCTATTTTATTCAAGAATATATGCGGAATTTTTTATTTTTTTTTTAGGTTGGCGGGTTGTCAAAAGTAAAAACAAAATTAGTAATATTACTTTCTAGATCCAGCCTGGAATGAACAAACATTAGATAGAATGTTTTAGTTTTTGCTTTTGGTCAAGTTAATAGCCATGTGCTGATCACAATAATATTTGAGTGATTATGAATTGATCAACTTTTCAAATAGCTTCTCTTAATTTCTGCGTTTGTAGTCCTATTGAGACGGAAATCATATAGTATTGTAACTATTTAATTGAAATTGGAATAACTTATTCTGGCATTCAACTTACAATATAATTTTTGAAATTAATACAACTCCACATAGTTGAGATTCAATTATCTATCATTTCTTGTTAGGATCATTTGCGCATTATTGTTTGAAGCACAAATTTGCATGAATTTGCTCATGAATCGAGAGGCTTGGCATCGTTTTAAGGGATAAATCGACCGAGCTTTTAATACTAATAATGTATACGCAGCGTGAAAGAACCTCAATTAAGTTTTTTTTTTACTAAGAAAACAAAATGTTTAATCAAAAAGAGGATTGGAAAGTAAAAGGTGACGTTAGATTATGCGTCAGAAAGAAATTAACAAAACCTTTTAATACACTATTAAAAGATTAGGAAAAGATAACTATAGATAAAAATACCGAATGGCACCTATTATTGAAATGATAATCGATCAGCTAATTGATGCTCTAACATGTGCTGGTTGCTTAACTAACCATTCTCAATGATTACCCACACAAGCTAACTTATGCTCATGTCTTTGGATAATTTTCCATTACACAATTAATTAAGATAACGCTTTCTATAATAGTTAATTAAATTAAATAAAATCTCTCACCAATTATTCTAGCACATGCAGTAGCTTCGTTTCGATCTCTTGAAAAAGCGAAAACTAGCCTGGAAAAAGAAGTTCATCATTTCTTTTTTGGTTTGGTCCAGAGTGGACTGAGTAGCATTATCCAATATTTTAACCCTCAATACTATGTTCTAATTTTTTCTACTATTTTCTATCATAAGATAGTTGGCAATTCAACTAAATGTTTCTATTAAAGCCAGTCCTTGTTACTCTTTTCAAACACACACAAGTGATCAATAAGTTTCTTTTTCCTCTCATTTTTATTCAAAGTCCTTAATTTAAAGTAAAAAGAAGAAGAAATGGAGGGTTCCAAGAAATTTTCTATGGTTTTCACTATTTGCATAATGTTTCTTGTGGCTTTTGGGAATGTTGGAGTGTTGGCTGCAGGAGCAGAAGCACCTGCACCTTCACCTGTAATGGAAAATGCTGGAGTTACTTTGTTTGTTCCTGTTCTAATGGCTGCCATTGCTTCAACGGCTGCTATCTTTTTCTAAACTTTTTTTTTCCCTTCTTTAATTTTTTGTTTTTTCCCCATGCTTGTAACATTGCGATTATTTGTTGAGATTCTCGATGTCTAATAAGAATTTAATTTCATCATTCTGAAAGAATAGTTTTATAGTGTTATTTCCTCTGCAAAATAATGGACAACATAATCCATAGTTATATATATATATTAACTAAAAACGTCTCAGCCTGTTTAACTAATTACCTTGGTCAACAATTTCATGATAAAAATTTCATGATAAAAATATGATGTAAGAGTTAGTGAGAGAAACTCCTCCTTCTCTAAAAACCTCTGACATATCCTTAATCAAATACATCTCCCCATTACCCTTATGTCAACCTTTGAAACTGCCACTAAAATGGAAATATCTACAATCCCCCTTAAACCATCAGACATTAGCAAGAAAAATTTTGCTCAATTATCTGAGAATCCACACACTTCGTTCAAGGACAAATTAATTAGGGGAAAGGAAGGTATGAACATTATCAATGAAACTACCGCCTCAATATTCAATTGAAGGCAAAGAGGCTTCTATGAAAGCAAGTATAGACGTTAAAATCTTTAATGCCTACACAGGTAAGTACATCAACATTCAAAAGTTAAAAAATTTCAACAAAGATCCTTGTTCTCTATCTATTAGCCAAGGCAATAAAAATCATGCTCAAATGTCCAATACCACCAATACCATTAAGCTTGAAAAAATAACAGGTTTTCATCTAGAAAACCGCTTCTCCAAGTTGTATAACGAGCACACTAATTTAACAAATTCTTCACCAATTTTGGATGGGGTTGTTTTATTAATTATCATTTAAATGATTTTTCAAAATATTCTTTCTGTAGCGGGATTAATCTGAGTAGTTCTTTTAGGTTTTCTAATATATATTCTATGTATTCTATATCTTTGGTTCTTTGATATTCTTCTATATTTGTTTTAATTAAGTTTGATAGTAAATTTATACTGTCGGTAGTTTCTTGCCAATATTGTAGGTATATATGATTCATTATTGTTCTGAATATAAATCTAGGTCATATAAGTCTATATTTATTTCATCTGATATAATTAATTCTGTCCAATTTTGATTCATTATTTCTATTATTTCAAAATTAACTAATTTTTTATAGATTATCCTTTTTGTATCATTATCTATATTTTTTAGAATATGTAAGATGAGTATCTTATAACTAAAGTCATTATCCAATAAGTATGTATTCATTTTTTCATCTGTTTTGCTAAACATATTCCCTATAATCTCTATGCATATTATCCTTATTCATCATAGCATAATAAGTTATTTTTATTCATCTTTTTTGGTCACTACCATGCTTTTCTGCTTCAATCAGTTACCCTAACAACGCCTCAACTTTGTTTATTCCCCTAAACGGCTTCTTTGCCTATTGGTTTCAACCTTAGGATGGC
>MDKJ01367719.1:0-29486 GCA_005239525.1 Nicotiana knightiana | reverse complement strand
GGTGCAATCCAAAAGGTACCTCTTCCATTTCCCATTCACACCCCTTAATAAAAACGCAACATGTCTTTCACACCAGAACAATATAATCAATTACTCAAAATGCTAACCAAAGATAATACCTCAGCCTCAACCGCAAATTTGGCAGGTATCATCAGATCATTTATGGCCACTTGTATTAATCCTGAATGGATAGTTGATACAGGAGCCATTGATCACGTGGTTTCTAATTTTAATATGATGTCTGAAATGCATATCCCTAATAGTTAGTCAGGTGCAGTTTACTTGCCAAATGGATCTTAGCTCCCTATATCTCATGTTGATAAATGTAAACTGAACCAAGGGGAAATCTCAGGAGTCCTTTGTGTACCTGATTTTAAATACAACCTTCTTTATATATCTAAACTTACTAGAGAATTGAATTATTTTATGGCATTCTTTCATGATTTTTGTCTCGTGCAGGACCTTCGCACTGGGAAAGTGAAGGGGACTGCTAGACTTCTCAATGAAATCTACTACTAGATCACAAGCATAGCAACAAGATGGCTCACTCAGTAGTATTACATGTGAGAGGTGATGAGGAGACTTGGAATAGAAGAATAGGACATGTACCTCACAAAATATTACAGCAAATGCATATAGTACAACAGTATAATAAGACTAGCAGTAGCCCATGCTCAATTTTCCCTCTAGCCAAACAGACTAGGCATTTCCGCATAGCACTAGTAGAGCAACATGTTCTTTTGATTTAGTACATGGTGATGTGTGGGGACCTTATAGAGTTCCCACTTATGATGGCAATAGATACTTCCTAGCTTTAGTGGATGATCATAGTAGACAAGTTTGGATTTTTCTGTTAAATCTCAAAAGCGATGTCTCAATTATAATGAAGGATTTTCTTACTTTAATAATAACTCAGTTTAATGGAACTATCAAAGTCTTCAGGAGTGGCAATGGTACATAGTTTTTTAATACTCATTTCCATGATATTTTTAGCTCAGCAGGGATCATCCACCAATGTTCATATGTTCATACACCCCAGAAAAATGTGGTGGTAGAAAGGAGACATACACAAATATTAGAAGTTTCCAGGTCACTCATATTTCAAGGAAGCATTCCCTTAAGGTTCTGGGGATTTTGTGTACAGAGTGTTGTGTATCTTATTAACAGGATCCCTTCTACAGCGCTGTCTGAAAGTCTCCATTTGAAGTGTTCTATGGTAGGAAAACTAACCTTCAATACCTAAAGGTCCTTGGATGCTTATGTTATACAACTAGAACATGTGCCAACACAGACAAGTTTGCTGTAAGAGCAGAAAAGGCAGTACACCTAGGGTATTCCTCTACTCAGAAAGGCTACAAACTCTATTTAGCTTGACTAACCATATTATGTTTGTTAGCAGGGATGTTGTGTTCAGGGAGAATGTATTTCCTTTTAGTTCTCCTGCTGCAAGGAGCACATTTGAACCAGTTCCTTCCTCTCAAGTAGCAGATTCTATGTTCTTAGTGTCCATTCCTGTCACAAACAATGCACAAGTTGATCAGAATGGTAGTTCTCCCATTATGGTTGAGCCAGTTGAAAGTTCACCCGCTACTCATCCTGCTTCAGTTCATAGTGAGCCAGCAGTTGCTCCTTGTCCTATAGAATCATCTGTGTCATTCACACTAGCAACTACTCATACAACAAGCATTAGGAGCACTGATGCACCACTTGCTGCAGTTTGAAGATCCTCCAGGCCAACCAATACACCAGCTGAAATCATGGTTTTGTGTACCAATGTCACGACCCAAAACCACGTGATCGGCATCCGGCGCACCACCCAACCCGAGAGAACCAAATCATGTGATGTACCCAAATCATATGCATGAAAACCAATTTAACTACGAACTCCTTGAATATCATATACATTTTCAAGTTAAATTATAAAAAATTTTCCAATTCAAAATCACACATGAAGTTTTTCATGATAATAACAATGAGACTAAGTAAAATAAATATACTTTCATGTATGTCGTGTACAACCCCGTTACTATAACTTTTTACAACTATCTATGAAGCCTCTATATCAAAGAATAGAACCAACGGTTGGAGTAATTACAACAGAATAAAATAAGAAAGAACATGATAGATACCACAAGATAAAAAGTGGTGCTATATAATACTTTGGAAAGAGAGTCACCTAGCCTGACCAAATGCCACGTATCACACATACGATAAAGTGGTGCTGAGTTTGACAGGAAGGACTTCTGCGGCCGCATAATTCTGAATTGGGGTCCGCACTTCTCGATAGACTTCAAATTAGAACTCTTTGATCTTCAACACCTGCGGCTGCACAATAATTGTGCGGTCCGCACTTTGCAAAGGAGCTCTGATAGGAATCCCTTCATGGTCTGCGCCCGCACTCAATATTGTGCAGTTCACACTTTGCTCCTTTTTGCTTGGTTTTAGTCCTTGTCCAAAAATACTCCTTCTTGAGTTGAATTTCATCATTTTGGCTCTTTTTCCAATACTCCTGCTAGAAAGCACATTTTATCAGTTTTCAGGAATACCTTTAAGCATTTTTGAGCTAAAACCAAAGTAAAAGAGTGCAAATAAGTAGTCAAAATCCCTACGTATCAACTCCTCCAAACTTAAGCTTTTGCTTGTCCTCAAGAAAATAAGGTAATTTCCACCTCCACAGGAAAATAGCTATTTCAGCTAGCCTAAGTTGAATCAAACATACATCAATTGGGACCAACAATTTCCCACACGCTCATGAATTATCAACAAGGCAATATTTTGAATGTTAAAGCATAAATAACTCTAATGTGACACTTGATCATCAAGAGTTGACTTTATTCATCAAGGAAGTTCGCTCATCTCACTTAAGAATGTAGCACTCAATTCAATGATTACTAAAAGGTTCACTCATCACTCTCAAAAGAATGTCACAAGTACGGCTCTAAGTACCATATGCTTGCCCCTCATGTAGATCACCAATAATGTAAGCTTACTTGGCTTGAAATTATGTAGGGCTTTTTCAGCATGTAATGAAGGCTTTTGTACTAAGGTGGGAAATATTGGAATAGAACGGGTTCATCTTTCTTTAAGCACTTCATTTTCTCTTTTTGGCTCATGATTTTCCGACTCTTTGAGTCACTTTTTTTTTCCTTAGGGGAACTAGAGAGATTTGACATCATTCTTTTTTGGTCATGATATTCACATTCTCCTTCTTTGTTTTCTCCATGCTTTGGACTTTTTCTTTCTTTTGAATCCTTTCAACCCTTCAAATTATTCACTTTCTTTTTGTGTTTTTCTTTTGTTCTTTCTTTATTTTTCTTTGCCTTTCCTTTTCTTCATTTATTTTCTCTTTTTGTGCCTTGATAAAAATTTCAAACTCCTCATCTCTCCCTCAAACTTATGTTTTCGCCATTTATTTCTTTTGAGTGTTAAGAAAAGCTCGGATGCCAAGAGAGGGTCATATTAAAAAGGGTAAAGGCTTGTAACATGCTTATCAAATGAAAAAGGCCTTAGGCTCAAATGGGTTGACTAAGGATAACATTATAGGTGGGCCACAGAAAGTTTCAAAACGGGTCAAGGAGAGCCTACAATCACTTCTCAAGCCAAGCCAAACTTAGAATTTCACCAAGAAACACATTCGGGGCAAGTTCTGGATCATTCACACGGGTGCTTGGACTTGCAACAAAACATATCACCTCTCACACAGCTGAATTGTTAAAGAGGATAGAGTCGAGGGCCCACAACAACCGTATTCAAAATTGAAAATCGCTAATGGTTCAACTAAACCACTGGATGGTTGCCTAAGTCAACACAAGAGTCAGAAGGTCACTAACTAGAGCTATTACTTTCCAAAAACTTTTTTTTAATCATAAGCATGTAGTTAAGTGTGTTGGTACCAAGTGAAGCATGTTTACACTTTTTAGTCATTAATACTACTGTTTTTACCTAAACATCAAAAACTGACTCAATCCCTTAAGAAGGTTGTCATGTCGTCCATCGTTGGGAAGAGCTACCCGGTTCACACAAAACCCACCTTTAGAAAGAACCGCGGCATTAATAAAACCAAAAGGCTTATTGCTTACTTAAACATAGAAGGAAGCTACCAAATCAATAAAAAAGCTATTAAAGTAAATAAGAAGCTAGACTACTAAGAAAACAAAATATAGAAGCTATTAAATAAACTACTAAAGGTAAGACAAATGAATATAGAAAACGAGGGGAATAAAATATATACATCAAAAGAGAGGGAGGAATATATACATAATGAAAGAGAAAATAAGGAAAAAATATTATAGTTATTACAGATCAATGTCATCAAACTAACCAAAATAGACCACCCCCTGAATAAATAAGCATTGTCCTCAATGCTTAACAAAAATCAGAATAAGGAAGGGTAGAGAGTGAAGAGAACTCCTTATGTGGTCTCAGTGTGCATGGGATCATTACCACCCTCGGGCTCCTCAGACTGGATCTCATCATCCTCCGCTCGGGAGTAACGAGGTTGGTGAACATCTGAAGCACCTCCTCAGCAGTATGGGCAGCAAGGTCTGGCTCGTCAGACTGGCCAACTAGTGCCTCTGCTGTGAATACCTAATTTTTGCACTATTTTAAGCCCCTCCTAAAGTCATTAGTGTTTTGTTTGTCGCGCCCCATTTTTCTCGTGAAATCAGGTTTCGACATTTTCGGGACAACTCCTTTTGAGAGGGTAAGAAATTGGAAGTGAGAGAGAGTCTCCACCTAACGGATTAAGGTGTGTTAGGGAATCTAGAGCAATAAACTCATAGAACCAGTTTACATCACCAGAGATCGGGTAAGGGATCAAATTACCTTGAGCGGAAGCTGTTAGGCACCCCTCGAGGTCCACAACGGTGGTTCCCGACCGAACATAAATTAAGCAAATTAGTCTAAAAAAAGGGAAGAAACAATTTGACCAAATGCAATATCCAGTTTATTTTAAGCAGGAGTATAGGGGGGTCCTAAGTTTTTTAGCCTATAGGATCATTCCATACAATAATTTGTAACTCCCTCAAGTTGGGGGTTACTCATAGTATTAACGCAAGGACTATCATCTCCTTACAACCCAATTACTATCTTTAAGTTGTTACTTAAGCATTCTAGCAGTTCCTAGATCGTTCCTTATACGTGCACTACCCGTCCCTTATCTATGGCCCTGGAGGCATTAGGACCTCTATTTGGGATAGTTCTAGACCAACCTATATTACTAAAATGTGAAATCTAGGCGACAAACAATAACCAATAGGAGTTTCAGACAAAGAACAAGTATGGGCTCACGTTGACCTCCACACATAGACAACAAAAGCACGCAAAATTTATTACTTTGGAATCCTATAGGCAGGATATCTATGTGGGAAAACAGAATGCAGATACAGTTTATTAAGGCGAGCATTAAGACCTATTTGTTTGCCTACTGATTTTATTCAGTATGAATCTGGGCACTTCAGGCAGCAATATGTCATAATTATAAACCCAGAATCATTTGAAGTCCTACAAATATATTGCCTAAGTGATTGACAGTAGCGAATGAATTCAGAGTCGACCAACGAGATCCTATAGGAATGATTTCTACGAGCTTAAATTATAGGCCTACAAATAGGATTTCTAAGTGTAGCATGGATTTTAATCTATAGATATAGGTTTTATTCCTTTTCAATCCTATAGACATGCTTTTTAATGGCTGAATGGGTTAAAAACCTTATAGGCATGATTCTAAATGCTAAATTGATTTAAACCTTATAAGCATGATTTCTAAATGCCGAATTGATTTAAACCTTATAGGCATGAATTTTAAATGTTGAATTTAGTCTTATAGGCATGAAATCTATTAACCGTATAAAGGCAGAATTTAAATAGATTGCTAGGAAAGATAATTATCTTGCACAAAAAAGTCCTATAGGCATGATTGCTAATGCACATTTGTTGAAAAACATGTATAGATCCTATGAACATGATTTCTAGTGTACAGAATTAAAAGAAAGTCCTATAAGCAGGATCTCTAGTATGCAGATGTAAAAACACAGAATAAAAATGATCATGAAAGTCCTATGGGCAGGATTTCTAAACACAACATAGTATTCACACAATTTGATCAGTGTAATTAAATCCAATAGGAAGGGTTTCTACCCAGTTTTAACAAAAGATATAATTAAAATCCCCCATGTTCACTAAATATCCCCAAATCAGTTATTACAACCCAGAATATCAAATGAATTACATAATGGTAATAGCTACACTATAGGGAGCCTTTATAGGCCTAAATAAATCCGAGAACCAGGCCTTCCACCATAACCACAACACAGCATAGGGATTCTTCCACAGTTTATAGGAAACATGTTTCCCGTGTGTCAAAGTTCCCAAGGGCCTTAGGGGGACCCAGGGCAATACTCACACCAGACCCACACATTCAGAAAGCAATTCATAAGATATTGGAAAACAAACCCTAGTATGTCAGAGTTCAGAGAAGTCTCATGGACCCCGAGAAGTGCTCACATTGAGGAGGTTAAGGATAGAACCTAAATGACTTAAAGAGTAGGAGTTTAAAAGGATCAACACATAAAAAGAGGTAGGGACAGATTTAAAACAGAGTTGATTTTAGAAGAAAACCATTATAATAGAGTTTAGAACACAAAATTTGTAGGCAGAATTGCATTAAGAAACAAATTGGCAAGGTTTTCAAAGTACATAGTTTTAAACAGGTTAAGTCAGAAAAAGACCTAATTACACTAAGTGTGCATGTTGACATTTTAGGACAAACTTGTTTAATCACAGAAGCATTTAGGCAAAGTGTTAAGGCAAACAACCAGATTATCACATGAATCCAGAGGGATGCAAAACATGTTAGAAAACGAGTTGGCATGGCACATGAATTAAGTAACAATACAAATCTGTAAACTTAGGATTGCTTAACTAATTTCATACTAGTAGTATCCTAAGGGTGCTAAGTTCAGAATAAGTTCAAGACCATCAAACAGTACGCATGAGAAAAGTTAAAACATTAAGTTAAGCCTTAAGTGGATTCATACTATTCAAAGTAAAATAACCAATTAACAAAGTCAACTAGATGAACTCATAGGATAATAAAAATGGCAGAATTATGCTCAAAATAAAGTTCAAACATGCTGTTCGAACAACACAAATTATGAAGACATAGAAAAATAAAATGGCAAGGGATATGACTTACCAGTTAGGCAGGAAAGCAAGAAAATACACCACAATAGCTGTAACGACCCGATCGGTCGTTTTGACCTCTAGTGCGTCGTTCAGCAGTTTGAGGTAATGAGCTGCTCCATTTCAGGTGCTATGACTTGTAGGTGTGGTCGGAATTTAATTTCGCGAAGTTCGGAGTCAAATTTGAAGGAAAGTTTTCATTTTAGAAGCCTTAAGTTGGAAAAAATGACTAAGATTGGAATTCTAAGTAAATGACCTCCGAATCAGGGTTTGAAGGTTCATGCAGGTTCGTATGATGATTTTGGACTTGGGCGCATATCCGCATCGGGCTTTGGATAACCTGGGAGCGTTTCGGTGTATATTGTGAAAGTCAGCAATTTTGAAGAAATTTCCTAAGTTTGGGTTGAAGCACATTTCAGTGATATTGATGTCCGTTTGGGATTTTGAGCTGAATTTGGAAGCTTTTATCTCAAAATATATAAAGAATCTGAAAATTTGTAAAACACAAAATTTGTAGATCTTGAATTCTAGTTTCCATAAAGTTAAACCATTAATGATTTGGACATTTTATCAGAAAGTTATGATCGATTGAACATGGCTGGTGGAGCAGTTTCGACATAATTTTCTGATTCATGGAGTCGACTTTAGAAGCTCATATCTCGGATTATATAAAGAGTTAGATGGTGCACAACCTATCCAATTAAAGATCTTCGAGCCTAGTTTCTAAATCTTCAAATTTTTCATTTGGATATTTCTACAAGGAGATATGGGCGTTTAAACAGAAGGTGTACAACAAGGAAAAATTGTAATAGGATGTACAACCTGCACAACGCAAGGTATAACTCGATGAAGCCTGGGAAGATTGTTTTAAACACGAGTTTTGGCCCATTTCTTTCATTTGTTTCATTTGGTTTGGATGATTTTGGAGAGCTCAAGGAGGTATTTTCACCAAGCAACACTAGGTAAGTGATTTCTTCCTATTTTTGAGTTAAATATGTGATCTTACATGGATTTAGACATGGAAAATTAGTATAAATTTGGAATTTTTGGGGAAGACCTAGAATTTAGAATTTTGGACTTTTACCATAAATTTGAGCATGAAAATTAGAGTAAATTATATTATTGAGTTAGTAAAGCTATGGGTAGAATTTATCTTCGAGGAATTTCGGAATCCGGGCACGTGAGCCCTAGGGCATTTTGGTCAACTTTTCGAGCGGACTTGGGAACTTATATAATTTGAATTGTTAAAAGTATTAGAGTGAATTTTTATTGTTTTGCCCATTATTTGAATAGTTTTGGGGCGTTGTGCATCAATTGGAGTCGTCGGAAGGGCTTGGAAGCCAGTTATGGAATTTCAGAGCGAGGTAAGTCTCCTTTCTAACTTTGTGAGGGGGAATTATCCCCATAGGTGAACTAATTAAATATATGTGCTAATATTTGTGTGGGATATGCACACACGAGGTGACGGGAGTCCGTGCGTAGCTACTATTATGCTTTTTCGGGTAGTTTATGACCCAAAAGCATATTTTATTATTCATAATTGTAACCTTATTGAAGAAATTTAAAATGATTAGATTATTATCAAATTTAATAAATGAATTTATGGAAAAGACTTAAATGCTACATTTGTAATTATTAAAGAGAACTTTGTCTTTTATTGGTAACTGCTTTTCCCGATATAGTCGGGGTGGATTGTTTGGATGTGTATGCGTATGTGTGACCGCTTCGCAATTTATATTCCGCTAGTGGAGTGTTATTTCCCCCACTCTAATGGGAGCGGGCCGTACTCCACAACGATATTGAAAGATACATTATGGTTAAAGTAATTTATGAATAATATTGTGTGTGCATGTGACTCATAATTGTAACCTTATTGAAGAAATTTAAAATGATTAGATTATTATCAAATTTAATAAATGAATTTCTGGAAAAGACTTAAATGCTACATTTGTAATTATTAAAGAGAACTTTGTCTTTTATTGGTAACTGCTTTTCCCGATATAGTCGGGGTGGATTGTTTGGATGTGTATGCGTATGTGTGACCGCTTCGCAATTTATATTCCGCTAGTGGAGTGTTATTTCCCCCACTCTCATGGGAGCGGGCCGTACGCCACGGCGAGATTGAAAGATACATTATGGTTAAAGTAATTTATGAATAATATTGTGTGTGCAGGTGACCGCTTTGCAATTTACATTCCGCGAGCAGAATGTTATTTCCCCCACTCTCATGGGAGCGGGCCGTACTCCAGGGAGAGATTTAAAGATATAATTATGGTTCGGGTCGTTCGACCCTCGGCAGTCACATATATGATTATTATGATGGCTCAGGCCGGTTGTCTTTATTCTGTATGCGCATGTTAAATTGTTAATGATTTCATGGATATTGAAGTGACAAGATATTGGGGGAAAATGAAGTAGTAATTGTTTATTTACTTCTAGTATTTATTTGAATTAAAGTTATCATCAATGTTTACTGTTTTTATCATCATCGTATGCCTATTACTGTTATCATATCTTGTTAAATTATTTTGTTGGACCTTAGTGAGTGTCAAGTCGCCCTCTCGTCACTACCTTTTCGAGGTTAGGCGGGATACTTACTGAGTACACGTTGTTTTCGTACTCATGATACACTTGCTGTGCATTTTGTTGCACATGTACCTTCATAGCAAAGTGACTGACTTGGAGACTTAGACGAGCTGCATCATCCGGAGACGACCCACAGTCGGCAGAGTCTTCCTCTATGTATTGTATTTTCGTTTTTATTCCTTGTCCAATTTGTATTTCGGACATGTTTTGTAGTACTTGTAAAATTCTTAGAAATGGCTCATGTACTTGTGTCACCGGGTTCTGGGATGTGTTTGGAATGTATTTTATCAAAATGGAAAATTGGACTGTTATTTCTACTTAATGGATTTTATTTAGATATTACGTGTTAAGTGAAAGGTAATTTTTTTGAAAAATGCTAGGAAATTTAACTTAACCATTTAATGATTGGCTTTCCTGAAAGTAGTGTCCGACGCCATCACGACCTTATGGATTTTGGGTCGTGACAACTTGGTTTCAGAGCACTAGGTTACCTTAAGTTTCGCGAGTCATGAGCAAGTCTAGTAGAGTCTTGCGGGTCGGTACGGAGACGTCTGTACTTATCTTCGAGAGGCTATAAGGCTGATAGGAGAACTTCCCTTCTTGATTCCTCATCATGCGATTTGATTCCTTTAAGGCTTATGCCTATGTTTCTTCCTACTCAATTCTTCGCGTCGCAAAGCGCTTGCTATGAATCGTGGATTTGAGGGATTTAAATGGTGCTACGGATAAGGTGCGAGATGTTTTCCATGTGTAGTGGGTTGGGGATGTTGTTTTTGCCCTGCAGATGAATATAATGTTGTTTCAGCCAGTAGTTGTGATTCTAAGAACTTCGAGGTTATGATCAGGTTGTTAAGGTGCTTACGGTTGGTTATCATGCGATGTTGATATGATGGTGGAATGCTTGCCCGTAGGTTGGGGGTGATGAATGGATTGAAGAGAGGTCTTCTCGGAGTGTGATTTCAAGATTTCAGTATTTTAGTTCCTGCAGAGGAAAGGCATTTGGATTATAAATGGTTAGGTTTTGGATTGATAAAGTAGTAAGACTTGGTGTTTTCAAGTAAGGTGGAGTATTCACCTGTGATGTGTTAAGTCATCAGTACCATGGTTTCTTCGGTTGCACGGTTTCAGAGCATTGTGAAGAAGTATTAAAGAAGCGGCTGATAGAGATCGTGAGGTACAGTGGTTCAGTACTGGATGAGTATTGATAATGAAGGCAGCTCGAGAAAAATGATCTTCGGAGAGTTTGGCGTCGTGGTGACCTGCTGATTTAAGAGCTACAGAGAATGATATTAAATTGGGCAGCATACGATGAAGGAAGTCAGGTGATGCTTAAAGGAATCAGGTTAACCAAGGTGGGAGAGCGACATCATAGTGGTGAAATAGAGGATGTTGTAGCGCATTTAGTAGATGTCCATGAGAAGTGAACAGACTGGTAAAGTTGGTGAGCGAGAATAGACTTAGGATAGAGTATTGATGTCGTAGAGATGGTGCAGTAAAGCGTCGTTGGAAGGTTTCAGTTGGTGATTTACACAGGTGGGTTGTCTCTTGTGAGTAGGTTAGCGGTTGTGTGGTTGGCAAGTTTATGTGAGGGACTCTAGTGGCTATTCGGTAGGAAGCAGAATGGGCGAATGATGCTATAGAATCTGAGTATTTAGGGGATGCTGACCGGAGAATTCAGAATAATTGGGCGGATTGGTCGAGCAGGATCGTGTTAACAAAGGAGAAAGGATCTCAACAGGGTCTAGAGTGGTGCAAGGAGTAGCTTCGAGCTAAGTGGGGGAGTCTCACCGCCTGCAGTTGGGTTGTAGGATTGTCTTCTCATAGGAAAGGAGTAGAACGATAATTGTGCATGGGATTTGATAAATATGTGCACAAGTTGGTCCTATTGGACCAGGGTTAGGTATTGGGAGATTCAGAATTTATGCTTAAGGCATGGGCGAGCTGTAGGGTAGTGAATCAGTCACGTGTTTCATTGAAAAGGGTGTTCATGTGCTAGAAGAGACTTGGAGTTGATTGTATTCGGGGCCAGTCAGAGTGGGTGGCTGTCAATAGCGGTCCTAGTGAATTCGAAAGTTAAGAATGCGACATTTAAGGGTTTCAGGCAGCAGTATGATTAAGAGTCGAGCTTTTGCAGTATAATTTTTGAGAAAAGGGAATATAGTTGGAGTGTTCTATGATATGTTTCAGCGTGCAGAATAGTATTGGGAAAGTGAGAAAAGTAAACTCCGGGGTGTAGGAAGGTTATCAGAGGGGTATGAGACGGGTTGTGAGATTGAGAAAACATGGTCTCGTGAATCAGGGCCACTCAGGATGAGTGAGGATTGAGTTTGTTATGAGTTGAATGGGGTTACTATTATTTCTGAGGAAATTAAGGATAATTAGAGAGAAGATGGATTGGTTAGCCATGGTTGAAATGGCACATGTACGCCAGTGATCAACTTCGTCTGTGTGATTAAATTATGCATGTGGTTTGGGATGATGTGTGCGGGGCTTGTCGGCCGTCGTAATAGATTTCATGTGGGAGCATTCGAGTGCTATGGCCTATCAGGTGTAGGCGGATGCCGGAAGGTTTATGGTGGTTCAGACCACTACTTAAGGATGTGCATGTTGGGTGGTTGTGAGAATTCACTTGAGTGTCGTTATGTTCTCTTGAATTGAGGTAAGTAAGAGCTTTTTATATGATGAGGTGTTTCCCCTATTAGTGGTTCAGGAGTTATGATGGAATTCTTGCGCTATTTCATATTGGCATGTTAGGTGCAGTAGTCAGTGTGGAGCTGGGAGTGAGAATCGAGATTACGGTTCGGTGTAAACAAGGATGTCATGAGCTCAGATGAGCAAGAAAAAGTGATTTGGAAGTTCAAAGTAAGCTAGTGTTATCTTCAGTGTCACCTGAGATCGATATTCGGTGAAAGAGGATTTGTACCCTGGTCATGGGTTCTTGATGTGTTTTGCAGCATTTGTGTGGTCGGTGGTATGGATGTGCAGACTTGTTACCTCGTGGAAGGTCGTGGGAGCGTGACCACAGGAAGATGGTATAAGTGTGACAGGTAGTCACCTGATTGATTGAAGATTTACACCAAGTATAAGGGGGAGCAATATTGCTTATTTGAGAATTTATGCCTGTAAGGCGTTCTGTTTAGTTGGTTGTGGATTGTGGGTGTTCGTCCCGGCTATGATGGTTGTTCTTGAGTGTTATGATAGGAAGTGGGTTACTATAGACCCATGTAAAGCTATCAGCCTAGTTTAGTGCAAGAAGAATCGACTTGGAGTGTGTGAATGGAGTAAAAGAAGATTATGGGCTTCATGCGAGTTAGATGTGTTCATTTCAGTATAGCGCTTCAAGGAGGGGTGTTGGAATATCAAATGTTGTCCGTCTTCGTCAGATTCATGTGTTATTATGATCGTGTCGTGTGAGTTGTGAAACGACTTGATAATTTCTTTTGTGTTGAGACTCCGCATAGTGATGAGGTTATGTGAGCAGGATGGCTCTTGAGATTCAGATTATATATCACACCTCTGTTGTGCTTAAGTTTTGTAGCATATGGCTCTATCAGTCTCCCCAGAATGGTATTATCCACTTACCGTGCTTGTGATCGATATTCAATATTTTGTGATAGTGAGCAATTCAGCTCCGTGTATATCTCCTTATGTGAATTTTATGATGGGATCAGGTGGCACTCCGCCACGGGTGTGTCATTTGGATCGGGTTGCACGCCGCAACAGTGTGATGTTGAGTGAGGTTCCTATATTTATATTTTTTTCTTGTGTTTTGCTTCCTATTTCCTAAGGAAATCCATGTTAGTTGCGTGAGTTGAGTAGTCCCTTCCTGAGTCATTTCCTTAGGTATCATGTTCGAATTGTGGCCTATTGGCGCATTGTTTCATCGTGTGAGACTGTTGGTCATGTCTGGGGTGGTTGGTTGTTTGAATAGTTCATACTGGGTGAGACGAGATTATTGGATCATGGATCAAGTGTGATAAGATTATGTGAAATACATTAAAGGACAGTTACCCTTATTGGTTCGTAATAAAATGATGGTCCTAGTCAAGAGGAAAGATTCAATGTTTGCGCTTAACTCTGCAATTGGTTAGAATTTCTACACCTCCTCCGTTGTGGTGGTATCACCATCATTATAGTAGGATGTGTACATATATATATCATGAGGTGCATTGGGAGCATCAGATTCGTGGAATTTTGGCTATTAAGGTTTATGGAGTGTCATTGTGGTCAGATGATGAATTATGTGGTGCATGGTGCTAATTCAGCAAAGGATGCAGTCGTGTTCGGGTATATTGTGTGCTAGTTAATACGGTGTTTATATATTGGAACTAGGCCTGGCAGAGAATTTCAGGTGTTGGAACTGGATTCTGAGCCTATTATATGGATAGAAGAAGACATCTTCAGATTTGATCAAGCTAATGTACTCATCTGGGTTGTGGTAGCACGGGCAGGTGCGCGAAGTGTTAAACAGTGGATTTAGATAACTCCACAGCAGTTCTTGGCACGTTCGAGGACGAACGTCTATTTAAGCAGGGGAGAATATAACGACCCGACCAGTCGTGTTGAGCTCTAGGACGTCGTTCAGCAGTTTGAGGTCATGAGCAGCTCTGTTTCAGGTGCTATGACTTGTAGGTGTGGTCGAAATTTAATTTCAGGAAGTTTGAAGTCAAATTGGAAGGAAAATTCTCATTTTAGAAGCCTTAAGTTGGAAAAAAGGACTAAAATTGCAATTCTGAGTAAATGACCTCTGAATCAGGATTTGAAGGTTCCTGCAGGTTCGTATGATGATTTCAGACTATGGCGTATGTCCGGATCGGGCTTTGGATAACCTGGGAGCGTTTCGGTGTATATTGTGGAAGTCAGCAATTTTGAAGAAATTTTCTAAGTTTGGCTTGAAGAGAATTTCAGTGATATTGATGTCCATTTGGGATTCCGAGCCTGGGAATAGCTTTGTATGGTGATTCCAGAGTTGGGAGCGCGATCGGAAGTGAATTCGGATGTCCGTAGGTTATTTTGAAGTCATTTGGCTAAAGATAGAAATTTGAAGGTTTTTGAGAAATCCGACCGAAAGTGGAAATTTTGATATTGGGGTCGGAATGCGATTTCGAATGTTGGAGCAGGTCTGTAATGTCGAATATGACTTGTGTGCAAAATTTGGGGTCAATTGGACGTGATTTGATAAGTTTCGGCATCGGATGTAGAAGTTTAAAATTTCAAAGTTCATAAAGCTTGAATTGGAGTGCGATTCATGATTTCGACGTTGTTTGATGTGATTTGAGGCCTCCAGCGAGTTTGTATCATGTTTTGGGACATGTTGGTATAATATGTTAAGGTCCCGAGGGCCTCGGGTGGATTTCGTAAGGTTAGCGGAATGAATATCGGACCAAAGAGTTGCTGAAATTTTCTGCAGAAAACTGTTTTGAAGCAACTAGTGCAATCGCGAAGCTGAATTTGGAAGCTTATATCTGGAATCTATAAGGAATCTGAAATTTTTTGAAACATAAGCGTTGTAGAGATTTAATTCTAATGTTCGGAAAGTTAAACCATTAATGATTTGGACATTATATCAGAAAGTTATGATCGATTGAAGATGGCTAGTGGAGCAGTTTTGACAGAATTTTCTGATGCATGGAGCCAACTTTAGAAGCTCATATCTCGGAATATATAAGGAGTTAAATAATGTACAACCTATCAAATTAAATATCTTCGAGTCTAGTTTCTATAATTCAAACCGTTTGTCATTTGGATATTTCTACAAGGAGCTATGGGAGTTTTAATAGAAGGTGTACAACAAGGGAAAATTGTAATAAGATGTACAACCTGCATAGCGCAAGGTACAACTCGATGCAGCCTCAGTAGATTGTTTTAAACACGAGTTTTAGCCCATTTCTTTCATTTCTTTCATTTGGTATGGATGATTTTGGAGAGCTCAAGGAGGGGTTTTCACCAAGAAACACTAGGTAAGTGATTTCTTCATAGTTTTGAGTTAAATATGTGATCTTACATGGATTTAGACATGGAAAATTAGTATAAATTTGAGAATTTTGGGGAAGACCTAGAATATGGAATTTTGGACTTTTACCATGAATTTGAGCATGAAAATTAGAGTAAATTGTATAATTGAGTTAGTAAAGCTATGGGTAGAATTTATCTTCCAGAAATTTCGGAATCCGGGCACGTGGGCTCCAGAGCATTTTGGTCAACTTTTCAAGCGGAGTTCGGAACTTATATAATTTGAATTGTTACAAGTATTAGAGTGAATTTTTATTGGTTTTCCCGTTATTTGAATAGTTTTGGGGCGTTGTGCATCAATTGGAGTCGTCAGAAGGGCTTGGAAGCCGGTTATGGAATTTCGGAGCGAGGTAAGTCTGCTTTCTAACTTTGTGAGGGGGAATTGTCCCCATAGGTGAACTAATTAAATATATGTGCTCCTATTTGTGGGGGCTACGTACGCACGAGGTGACGGGAGTCTGTGCGTAGCTACTATTATGCTTGTCCGGGTAGTTTAGGACCCAAAAGCATGTTTTATTTGTCATAATTGTAACCTTATTGAAGAAATTTAAAACGATTAGATTATTATAAAATTTGATAAATGAATTTCTGGAAAAGATTTAAATGCTACATTTGTAATTATTAACGAGAACTTTGTCTTTTATTGGTAATTGCTTTTCCCGATATAGTTGGGGTGGATTGTTTGGATCTGTATGCGTATGTGTGACCTCTTCGCAATTTACGTTCTGCGAACGGAGTGTTATTTCCTCCACTCTCATGGGAGCGAGCCGTATGCCACAGCGAGATGAAAGATACATTATGGTTAAAGTAATTTATGAATAATATTGTGTGTGCATGTGACCGCTTCACAATTTACATTCTACGAGCAGAGTGTTATTTCCCCCACTCTCATGGGAGCGGGACATACGCCACGGTGAGATTTAAATATGTAATTATGGTTCTGGTATTTAGACCCTCAGTAGTGCACATATATGATTATTATGATGGCTCATGCCGGTTGTCCTTATTCTGTATGTGCATGTTAAATTGTTAATGATTTCATGGATATTGAACTGACAAGATATTTGGGGGAAAATGAAGTAGTAATTGTTTATTTACTTCCAGTATTTATTTGAATTACAGTTATTGTTAATGTTTACTATTTTTAGCATCCTCGTATGCCTATTACTGATATCATATCTTGTTAAATTATTTTTTTGGACCTTAGTGGGTGTCAAGTCAACCTCTCGTCACTATCTCTTCGAGGTTAGGTGGGATACTTACTGAGTACACGTTGTTTTCGTACTCATGCTACACTTGTTGTGCATTTTGTTGCACAGGTACCTTCATAGCAAAGTGACTGACTTGGAGACTTAGACGAGCTGCATCATCCGGAGATGACCCGCAGTCGGCAGAGTCTTCCTCTATGTATTGTATTTTCGTTTTTATTCCTTGTCCAATTTGTATTTTAGACAAGCTTTGTAGTACTTGTAAAATTCGTAGAAATGGCTCATGTGCTTGTGTCACCGGGTTCTGGGATGTTTTTGGATGTATTTTATCAAAATGGAATATTGGACTGTTATTTCTATTTAATGGATTTTATTTAGATATTACGTGTTAAGTGAAAGGTAATGATTTCAAAAATGCTAAAACAGAAAATTTAACTTAACCATTTAATGATTGGCTTGCCTGACAGTGGTGTCTGGTGCCATCACGACCTTATAGATTTTGGGTCGTGACAATAGCTAAGTCAAGAATTGATTGGCCCTGTCTTTCATCCGGCCAAGGCCAGAAACAAACGATCAAAGAGAACTACAGTTAAAATCTAAGTTTTTCAGTGAGAGTATTGATAGTTCTAGTCTTCTTTGAAAGGGAGAAGGTGAAGGGGTTTAAATAGTAGTCAACTAAACAAACAAATAAGGGAATAAATCTTTCATACCCAGACCAGGAAAGAAATCACGAAATCAGTTGAAGTCTAATTTTAGGACAAATAGTACACAAATGAGTAAATTAAAAGGGCATAATGGCGTGTAATTAGGCGAGTAACACTTGGAGTAAGGAAAATATCATATAGAATCAATTACTCAATCAGTTTCTGAAAAGAATAAGGTAAAGAATAAAGGAAACATACATAAGGAAACTATTAGTCAAATACGAGAAAGAAAAGAGCATCAATCAGAAAATCAGTAAAGACGGGGAAATGTTTTTAACCCTGGTTTTAGGTAAACCCCACAAAATCAACAAAAAAAGACAATCAACCATATACGGTATGCGATGAACATAGACAAGAAATAATTCAAAAAGAAAGACCTATTCGAACAAGATCTGGTCCAAATTTAGGGTATGAAACCCTAATTTAGGATAAGTAAAAAAAAACCGACAAAAATAGGCAGATTTATGCATAATAGGACTAATATAGACGGGATATCACTTAAAACTAAAGCTTGAACCGATTTTCATTCGAATCAAAAGAGGATCTGAAAACCCAAACCTTAGGGTTAAGTACAAATCAGTGAGAGATACAAAAATAATCGTACTTACAAAGAACGAGTGATGAACACAGACGGAATAAAAAACAGGTTAAAGATTTGAACCAGATATGGTTCGAATCTCTCGAAATCAGCTTTCCATTTGAGGCAAGTTAGTTAGGTAATATCAAAAATGACTATATGGTAAAGAGGTAAGACCAAATATGGTAAGGAATCACTAAATTATTCCATTTATGGGTAGGAATCAAGGTGGAATGGGGTGACAACGCTAGGGTTTCGGAAGAGAAAGGGGAGGGAGACGAGAGGATACAGAGGTGACGAGTTTGGGTGAATGAGGATTAGGGTTGGGGTTTGGTATAGTTAAGAAGGGGGGTTTAGATATGGACCGTTGATCTTTTGAGATCAAAAGTCATGATTAGAAGGGTCCTGGGTCGGGTGTTATTAAACGGGTATGGGTCTTGTTGGACGGGTGTGGGTATTTGGGTACTGGGCTTAGTATATTGGGCTAGGGGTATTCGGCTAGGTCCGGAATTGACTAAAAGAGGGGCTAAATTTTAAATACTTAATTAAACCCGTAAAAAAAATTTATAAAAATAATTAATAAATAATAAAAATATCATTTGTGCAAGAAAATGATTAAAATAATTACTTAACATTATAAAAATATAAAATGTCATTTTTCTATGTAAATAAGGTAGTTATGCATATATGTGGCTATTATTGCAAAATATTGCAATTTTAGCCTAAAAATATAGATATAATTATACATAAAATGTTTAAATCTTAATATGAATATAAATGATAAAAATTAACTAATAAATCATTATAAAATTATTTTTGATGTAATTAATAATTATTTAGATAATAACAATGCCAAAATAAGTTGATTAAAAGCCTTTAAAATTTATGGAAAATTATGGAAAAATAGTGGTTGATGCTCATGAACTATTTTGAAAGTATATATGTATTTAGAGAATATGTATGGAAAAAATTGGGTATCATCAGCTTCCCTCTTTATCCGGGAAGGATGAAAGAGATGTCGGGAAAAGACACGATGGCCAATTTTTGACCGAATAGGGCGATTTGAAAGATATGGGCCGCACTCCGATTTCCGAGATGCCTACATATCCCTGGTTTTATAGGAATCAGGTCGTGTGTAGTTCTGGATCCAATGGTGGAATAAACCGATGGAGTCATAGCAAGAATGGGCAAAAAGTTCTGAGTAGGGTTGATTGGAACTTGAAAAACAGTTACGGATAAATGAGACTGGGTATGGATGTTGATCGGTTATGCTTGAAACAATTTGAGGGATATGAGTGGAAACCGGAGCGAAGATCGCTCCTGTTAGGAGAACAGTTGCTCCTGAGACTGCCTGCAAAGTCAAAATACAATATATGCGTATAGCATTTGTAAATTTAATCATGAAGCAGATTCCCTTTTGGACCATGGAGATTGTATTTGGATGGGGAGGATGACGTCCTTAGACCATGATGTCCCGGGCCATGAATTGTGGTAAGGGATTCGCAGGACATGAAATGATGTTCTCGGTCCATGAAGATGGTGCCTCCGAACCATGACACCTTTGAATAATAATGTGCAAATTTGAGGTATCCTCAGGCCATGGCATGATGTCTTCCGGCTATAAGGATGGTTCCTTCAGGCCATGGCATGATGTATTCTGGCTATGAGGATGGTGTCTTCAGACTATGATGCCTTCGGACAAGGTTGGCTATATTTCAGCCTATGAGGTGCAGAGACATGATGCTAGAGGTAATAACAAGACAAAGCTTAGTCTTGTGTGGAGTTTGGGGGTAGAGCTTAGCCTGAGAGAGGAGAAAAATGCAAGAGCGAGACATGGCTTAGCTTCATTAAAGACTGAGACACGGCTTAGTATCATGCAAAGAGAAGGCTGTGCTTAGCCTTATGAAAATAGAGAGGCACGACTTAGCCTCATGCAAGATTGAGACAAGGCTTAGTCTCATGAAAACAGAAGGCAGTGCTCAGCCTTATGCAAATAGAAAGGTAGGGCTTAGCCTCATGCAAGATTGAGACAAGGCTAAGTCTCATACAAAGAGGAGGCAGTTCTTAGCCTTATGCAAATAGAGAGGCAGGGATGAGCCTCATGCAAGATTGAGACAAGGCGTAGTCTCATGCAAAGAGAAGGTAGTGCTTAGCCTTATGCAAATAGAGAGGCAGGGTTTAGCCTCATGCAAATTGAGACAAGTCTTAGTCTCATGCAAAGAGAAGGAAGTGCTTAACCTTATACAAATATAGAGGCAGGGCTTAGCCTCATGCAATATTTATACAAGACTTAGTCTCATGCAAAGAGAAGGCAATGCTTAGCCTTATGCAAATAGAGAGGCATGGTTGAGCCTCATGCAAGATTGAGACAAGGTGCATTCTCATTCAAAGAGAAGGCAATGCTTAACCTTATGCAAATAAAGAGGCATTGCGTAGACTCATGCAAGATTGAGACAAGGCTTAGTCTCATGCAAAGAGAAGGCAATGCTTAGCCTTATACAAATATAGAGGAAGGGCTTAGCCTCATGCAAGATTGAGACAAGACTTAGTCTCATGCAAAGAGAAGGCAATGCTTAGCCTTATGCAAATAGAGAGGCATGGCTTATCCTCATGCAAGATTGATACAAGACTTAGTCTCATGCAAAGAGAAGGCAATGCTTAGCCTTATGCAAATAGAGAGGCATGGCTTATCCTCATGCAAGATTGATACAAGACTTAGTCTCATGCAAAGAGAAGGCAATGCTTAGCCTTATGCAAATAGAGAGGCATGGCTTATCCTCATGCAAGATTGATACAAGACTTAGTCTCATGCAAAGAGAAGGCAATGCTTAGCCTTATGCAAATAGAGAGGCATGGCTGAGCCTCATGCAAGATTGAGACAAGGCGCAGTCTTATGCAAAGAGAAGGCAATGCTTAACCTTATGCAAATAAAGAGGCATGACTTAGCCTCATGAAAGATTGATACAAGGCTTAGTTTCATGCAAAGAGAAGGCAGTGCTTAGCCTTATGCAAATAGAATGGCAAGGCTTAGTCTCATACA
Source organism: Nicotiana knightiana (assembly GCA_005239525.1). Lineage (NCBI taxonomy): Eukaryota > Viridiplantae > Streptophyta > Magnoliopsida > Solanales > Solanaceae > Nicotiana > Nicotiana knightiana. The sequence continues at coordinate 8,177 of MDKJ01367719.1, read as the reverse complement.
GGATTGAGACAAGTCTTAGTCTCATGCAAGTGTAAAAGTAAGAGTGAAGTGTTCTTAGCTAGCAATGTCTTTTGTGCATAGCGATTGTATTGTTGCGACGCTGCTTTTCATGATGACATAGTCCTGCATCCAAAGAAAATTCATGAGTTTTGTGGGGGAGGTTGGTTCATGTCTTTACTTGCTTGATCTGCTCCGTTCTGTCTGAGGATCATGCTCAAGTTGTTAAGGGTAGAATTTGTCTAAAAGTAAAGTTTTTTTTCAAAAGCATGCGTGTATAGTTTTCAAAGACATAGTAATATGCAGTTTAGAAATTAGTTGGATGAATCAGTAACTGTGACATAATTAGAGACATTGCAACTCCCTCTGCCGTAGAATTTTTAGGGTCCTCTTCAAAATTCTGCCCCAGTTAACTAGATGAATTTTTTGACCGTTCTGTATGCTGTGGTTGACTGAACTTACTTCGGAATTTTGAGGAACCTCCTCAAAATTCTGCCCTAGTTTCTGATTGTGGGGAAAATAGAAATTTTTTATTGAATTGTGACCGAACCCACAGGGCTTCCTACGTATCCCCTCTTAAACGGGAATCAGGTCTAGCATAGTTCAATTTACATTGTATGAAGAAGCATAAAGTGGTTTACGCATAGTATCTTTTGACTGCATCTGAATTGATAGGCTTCGTTTTAGTACCAGCTGCCCTGGTGAGAACTGTCTTGGTTTGACTTTTTTGTTGAAAGCCCTGGACATTATATTTTGATAGAGTTGGCCGTGACACACTACATTCATCCTCTTTCCATGTATGAGGGCTAATTGCTCATAGCGGTTCCTTATACATTATGCATCATTGAGTTCGGCTTCTTGTATGATTCTTAAAGAAGGAATTTCTACTTCGGTGGGAAAGGCAGCTTCGATACCATAAACAACAAATAGGGAGGTCTCCCGGTTGATGTGCGGACTGTGGTACGGTATCCCGGTAAGGCGAATGGTAATTTTTGTGTCATTGCTTGTGATTTTCTACCATTTTCCTTAGTATCTTCTTGATGTTTTTGTTGGCGGCCTCCACGACTCCATTCATTTGAGGCCTGTATGCTGTGGAATTCTTGTGCTTGGTTTTGAAAGTTTCACACATGGCTTTGATATGATCACTGTTGAGATTGGTGGCGTTGTCAGTGATAATGGACTCTGGAACCCCAAATCGATAAACAATTCGGTCTCGGACAAAATTTGCAATGTTCTTCTTGGTCATAGCTTTGTAGGATGCAGCCTCAACCAATTTAGGGAACTAGTCGATGGCCACTAAAATGAATCGGTTCCCGTTTGAAGCGATGGGCTCGATTGTGCCGATAACATCCATTCCCCAGGCAACAAAAGGCCAAGGTGAGCTAGTTGCATTAAACTCGTTTGGCAGCACCCGTATTATGTCTGCATGTATCTGGCATTGGTAGAATTTTTGAACGTACCGTAGGACTTCTGTTTCCATGGTCATCCAAAAGTATCCGGCCCTGAGTATTTTCTTGGCCAAGACAAAACCATTCATATGTGGGCCGCAGGTTCCGGCCTGTATCTCCTCGAACAATTTGGAAGCCTCTTTAGCGTCAACACACCTTAATCGTCCTAGATCGGGAGTTCTCCTCTACAGGGTTTCTCCACTTTAGAAGAAGTGATTGGACAATCTCTGAAGGGTGCATTTTTTAGTATGCTTTGCATGCTTCGGGTATTCTCCTTTTGTCAAATATTTTTTGATGTCTTGGAACTAGGGGTTTCCATCCGTTTCTTCTTCAACATGAGCACAATATGCCGGCTGATTATGGATCCTTAGCAGAATGGGATCGATGAAATTCTTGCCTGGATGTTGTATCATTGATGACAAGGTGGCCAATGCGTCTGCGAATTCATTCTGAATTCAGAGGACATGCCAGAATTCTATCTTTGTGAACCTCTTCTTCATTTCTTGTACATGATGCAAATATGGAAGTATTTTGGAATTCTTGGTAGCCCATTCTCCTTGTACGTGATATACCAGCAGGTCTGAATCGTCGATTACTAGCAGTTCCTGAATATTCATATCAACATCCATGTTGAGCCCTAATATGCAGGCTTCATATTCCGCCATGTTATTAGTTCATGGGAATCTGAGTTTTGCAGAAGCTGGATAATGCTGACCAATTTTTGATACCAAGGCGGCTCCAATACATACTCTTTTAAAATTTACAGCTCCGTCGAAAAATATTCTCCAACCGTCGTAGGCTTCAGCAATATCTTCTCATACGAGTGATACCTACTCATCAGGAAAATACGTTTTTAGGGGTTCGTATTCTCCTCCTACAAGATTTTCAGCAAGATGATCTGCTAATGCTTGTCCCTTGACTGCTTTCTCAGTTATATAGATGATGTCGAACTCACTCAGCAAGATTTTCCACTTGGCCAGCTTCCTTGTAAGCTTGGATTTCTGAAAGATGTACTTCAGGGGATCCATCCTTGATATGAGATATGTAGTATAGGAACAGAAGTAGTGCCTTATATGGTGTGAACTTATTATTCAAGTAATATATGACCTGCTCCTTTCTTCTCGTCTCGTCATGTTGTCCCAGAACACAACCAAAGGCTCAATCTAATATTGCAAGGTAGAGTACTAGTGGTCTACCAGGCTCTGGCGGTACTAATACTGGTGGTATGGACAAGTATTCCTTGATTTTGTCAAAAGCCTTTTGACAATCCTTGGTCCAACTAGTTGCATCATCCTATTTCAGCATTTTGAATATCGTCTCACATATTACTGTGGACTGTGCTATGAAACGGCTGATGTAGTTGAGGCGTCCAAGAAACTCATCACATCCTTCTTGCTTTTTGGTGTTGGTAATTCCTGGATGGCTTTAACCTTTGAGAGGTCCAACTCTATTCCTCAGCGACTGACAATGAATCTTAACAATTTTCCCCGAATTCACACTTTGTGGGATTTAAATTTAGATTGTACTTCCGCAGCCAGTCAAAGAATTTCCTCAAATCTACTATGTGATCTGTAACCTTCTTGGATTTGATGATGACGTCGTCAACATATACCTCTATTTCTTTATGTATCATATCATGGAAGATCGTTATCTCCCTCATGTAGGTGGCCCCAGCATTCTTCAGACCGAACGACATCATTTTGTAGAAGTTCACTCCCCATGGTGTAATGAAGTCCGTTTTCTCTACGTCTTCTTCGTCCATCCAAATCTGATGGTAACCCGTGAAGCAATCTACAAAGGACTGGAGTTCTTGCTTGGTGAAATTTTCAATTAGAATGTGTATATTTGGTAGCGGGAAATCATCCTTGGTACTTGCTCTGTTTAGATCTTGATAATCAACACAGACTCTGACTTTCCCATCTTTCTTTGGAATCGGTACAATGTTGGCCAACCAGGTTGGGTACTCAACTACTCTAAGGAGCTTGGCTTTGTTCAGGCTCATGTCTAACTTGAATTTCCTGAGTTTCTGCTTTACTGGTGAACACATTGGATTTGTAGGTAACTTGTTAACCACTATGGATGTGCTCAACCCTGTCATATCGTCATATGACCATGCAAAGATATCCTCATATTCTTTCAGGAACCGAGTGTATTCTTCTTTTTATGATGGTGACAAATGGATATTTATGGGGGTTTCCTTGACAGTTTTGGAATCTCCCAAGTTGACTATCTCGGTCTCGTCCAGGTTGGACTTGGGCTTGTTCTCAAAGTTCTCCACTTCTTTGACAATTTCCTCAGGTATTGCATCCTCTTCTTCTATTTCTTCCGAGTCATTGTCCTTCTGTTGCATTGTCTCATTACATGTCACAGTCATTGGTTCATGAAGCTAAGAAATAATAATGCTCTAGGGATAAAGATATGAAAGAAAAATAGTAATAATAAAACATCAAGACATTTAAAATGTTAAAAATGATTTCAATAGCTCAAATAATGTTTTTCAAAACGGAACACTGTAAAATATTATTTAAAACAAAATGACAAAGAAGAAATCATTTTCAAAATTAAACAATACTATCAGCCTTGCTACCCGGGAGTCGTCGGGCCTTTGATGGTTTAACGGTCCAATTCTTGAGAGATGATCCCTTCTCCAATGTCTGGATGGCGAGTCCTTCTTCCTCCTCTTCCTCAACTATAACACAACAATCCATATCATTTACTTCCAAGAACAAATTCCTCAATGCTGCCAAGGTTTCTTCTTCCTCTAATCCCCATACTGTATCGACCTGATGGAAGGTCTGATTCAGGTGCGACACGGGTTGCTCAAGAGGATAGTATGGACCACGCCATGGTGGCGACCAATTTCGATATTCCTACCAGGTGTACTGATATTCGATCCCGAAGGTTGGGCCATGGAGCTTCTGCTGTACTGGTTTGAAGATACCTTTAAGATTTTTACCAATCCCCTTACCAGGTTCATACCCTGCTCATGCCAGTTTGCTCTCTATTTTTCTACTCCACCATTTATCCTTCTCAATCGCGTTAACATGCTCGATGCGATGGTAGGTTTCTCCACCTAACTTCCTTCTATTTTCTACCACTGGAATAGTCTGACTGGTGTAAATGGGGTTTCCCCCATCTCCATGGATGATCACTTCTTGATGGTTCCATTCAAATTTTACCGCTTGGTGCAAAGTAGATGCGATAGCTCCAGCAGCATGTATCCAAGGCCGTCCCAGCAGCAGATTGTAGGAGGCGGATATGTCTAGTACTTGGAATTCAACATTGAACCAGGTAGGAACCATTTGCAAGCATAGGTTTGTTTCTCCAATCGTGGCTCTTTGTGACCCATCGAATGCTTTCATATTTATAGATTCTGCTCGTATTTCATGTAGGCCCTTGCCCAACCTCTTCAGAGTTGTCAGCGGACAGATGTTGAGGATGGACCCTCCGTCTATCTGAACTCTGGCAATGAACTTTTCTTCACATTGCACTGTGATGTGCTATGCCTTGTTGTGTCTTAATCCTTCAGGTGGAAATTCGTCTTCATAGAAGGTGATCTTATGGATTTCCAATACTTGTCCCACCATGTTGGCCATTTCTCCGCTAGTAATGTTGTTGGACAGATATGCTTCATTCAATACCGTCATCAGAGCATTCCTGTGTGCTTCAGAATTTTGCAGCAACGATAAGATGAATATCTGGGCAGGAGTCTTATTCAGATGATCAACAACAGAATACTCCCTTTCTTGTACTCTCCTCTAAAGGTCGACCAGACCAGTTTCAATGATATGTTGTTTGTTGGGAACTTGCTTACTGGTCATCCCTTGTGCAGCGCCGGACTATTCCATGTTTGCTTTCCTCTTTCTCCTAGCATCGACAACATAATCCCAAGGTACAACATTGGAACTGAAGGGTTGTGTGGATACTTCTACCTCAAACACAGCAGTTGTAGCTGCAGCTGCAGCTGGTGTCACATCTACTTCAAAGGGAGCCGATGCGGCTACCTCATCTTTGGCTCGCGACTGTACCTGTACCAAAATGATTGAGCATGAATGCCAGCTTCTTAGGATCATCACCTTCCCGAATAAGTCTGATTGATCCCTCGGGACCCCATTCTTCATCAGTTTCTATTACATTGACTCCTTCACCCTAAGATCTGGGAAGGGGTTGTTGCGGACATTTGATGTGGTTTCTTTCGCCTGTATGACCTTGGTATCAATCAGTGTTTGGATCTTGTATTTCAGGGTGTGGCATTCATCAATAGTATGTCCTTTCATACCGGAATGGTACACACACGTCTTGTTTGGGTTGACCCATTGTGATGAGTTTTGCATAGTCACGGGGGGAATAGGGGTGACATATCCAGCAACTTTAACCTTTCATAAAATTGGTCAATGGGTTCAGTAATAGGGGTGTATTGTCTGGGTTGTTTGCGATCAAAATTGGGCCTGGGTTTTTGGTAATTTGGATGAGCTGAAGGTGAATGATAATAAGTTGGTTGGGTATTATAGGTGTGGTAGGCGGTAGCGGGTTGAGGATTTCTCGGAGGTGAAGGTTGGTAAGTGGGTGGAGATGTTTGGTACACAAATGGAGATTTCGGACCTTGGGAAATAATTATTGTTCCCACTTATTTCTTTTTTGATATGCCACCTAATTGTAGTGCTTTATTCGTGGCCTGCAGTGCCTCAAAATTTGTCACCATTCCCATTTTGATACCTTCCTCGATCCTTTCTCCGAGCTTGATGATATCGGAGAACTTGTGATTTTTGATTACCATTAACCTTTCTTAATATTGTGGATTCTGAGCCCTGACAAAAAACTTATTCTTCTACTCGTCATCTAAGATCAGCCTGACTTTTGTTGCTTCTGACCTCCATCGAGTAGCATACTTGCAGAGAGTCTCAGTAGCCTTCTTCTTAAGATTCTAGATATATAAGACATCTGGTGCATTTTCCGTGTTGAATATGAATTTATCCATGAAGTCCGATGCCATGTTTACCCAATTAGCCCTTTTCTTGGGATTTTGACTTATGTACCAAGATAGGCGTCTCCAGTGAGGCTTCTTATGAACAGCTTCCTGCGAATCCTTTCTTCCTTTCCAACCCCTACAAGCTTGTCACAATAGGTTCTCAAATATACCTTTGGGTTTCCCGTTCCATCAAACATTTCGAACTTAGGAGGTTTGTAACCCTCCGACAATTCCACATATGGCTGAATGCACAAATCCTCATAATTCAAACCTTCGATTCCTTTTCCTCCTTCAACACCCTGAACTTGGCTTGTGAGTTTCTTGAGCTCTTCTGCCATGTTCTTAATGAGCAGGTACTTTTCGGTGGATTCTAGTGTATATGAGATTGGCTGAGCGGAGTGGGGTAAGGTTTCCACGTATATTGGATTGTTTTGGTGAATTCTTGGAGTTTAGATGTAGTGGTGATCATTGGCCGAATTTTCGGGATCGAGGTAGGCTGAGGGGTATTCTTAGGAGTGTGATAAGTGGTTTGCGGACATTAAGTCGGGAGATGTTGATTTTAAGAAGGTGTAGGTATGGGTAAAGGATTTTGAGGAGCGGTTGTATATTGGTGGGGTGCAGGAGGATTCTGCGGGCGTTGTTTGGGTGTATTCTGAGGAGGTGTCGTGTTTTAGGTATTTGGATGGTTGATATCTGGGATATTTAGTGTGAGGGATAGGTTTGCCAAATTACAGACCTGCTTAAGCTCACCCTGTAGTTCAAGTATCTTCTATTCAAGCCGCAACACCAAGTCATTTGGTGCCGGAGTAATCTGACCATTAGAAGTTTCCGCATTCTTAGCATGTGTGGGGTTATCTTTTCTGACGCCACTCATATCGTCCATTTTAGCTTTCCCTTTTAATTTTGATACACTTGGAGGAAGAGGAGGTGGAGGGCCTCTGGAACTGGTGTGGTAAGTTGATGATGTTGATATGTGTGAACCAACCTTACGGGATGGTAATAATTAAAAAGAAAGAGAAACAAAAGGTAACCAAGTTAGTGAGAGTTCTGAAAAATGTTTGCAGTATTTAAACACATATTGCGGGAATGTAAATTCACGTCCTAATTTGGGAGCCTCGTTGTGCTCGAGGTAGGCCTAGTGACAAGTAGATTCGGAGAATTTTAATGCTAATAATTGCCTCATTTCATTAATGCAATAAATAAGACGAATCTAAAACGAGAATAAGGTAAGTCACTAATGGCAGTTGGACTTATTACATTTGGAAAGCAAAACAAATAAGCCTTATCTACTTGGTCCCAGAAGGACCTTCTCTAGGCCTGGTTCTCTTGGCTTCATCGATCAGGTTCCCCAAGTCGCGCATGTCCAGCAGCAGGTATGCCTTGGCGAGATGTCCTCCTTCGATACCTTCAGCATTCTGGAAGTCTATGACTCTTCCTCATCTTCCCTTCCAGCTCCATCAGACCCTACTCCAGATATTCTAGCCTTTCATTTGATCTGGTATCCATTTCTCTCCACTCATTGATTAATTCCATATAAGTCTTGTGTTGTTCCAGATGCTCAGTCTCGCACTCACCAACCCTCTTGCTTAGTCTGTTATACTTCACTTGTGCTTCGACAACCTCATCTATGAATTTGTTTCCTCGACCAACCCATGGCTCGACTATTCTCGCTATGCAGTCTTCCAACCACGATGGGTAAGAGTACACATGCCCTGCGTGATATCGATCCGGCTCGATGGTGTCCCTTTTCACAATAATCTTCA